>JAYMSW010000215.1:0-27013 GCA_036897725.1 Erodium texanum
ACCCTACCCTCCTTTTCCCTGCCTCTGGTTCTCTTTGTGGTAGGAGAAAAGAACAAGCTTGGAAAACTTGGGAGTTTTGCAAACTCAGGGGCTTCTCATCGAAGGTTAATGATGTCGTATAGAATCGCTGCTTGAAGATAAGCTTCTTATCCCCCCTCTAGATCTTGAGGAAAGGGAGTGGGATTAAAACGCTTAGCCCAGAATGCGTGCCCTCTCATGGAACTTGAGAGGGTTGGGATCAGATCAGAAAAGAAGAGCTGTCTTTTCCCTGATCAAGTACCATCGTCCTTTGCAAATCTTCTTGTAGAGCTCAGAACAAGATCTGGCCCCGTATTTGCGGTCTTAGCCTTTGGTTTATCTGGCTATCTCATAACGATGTTGTATTCAATGGTGTCTCTAAACTCCCTGGTACAACACTCCACAAAATCTCTTGTTACAGTTTTGCTCTAGAGTTTCCTCATGTTGATGACAAAGAAGCTACTTTCAGAACATGGTCACTGAATCCTTTAAGCTTGACTTGAACTTAGAAAGAGTTTTCCTCCGGTCTTGTATCTCTCTTTTCTAAGAATTCTTCTATTGTGATTGGTTGGCTTCTTGCCCTCTCAGAACTTATATAAAAATTCGATTTTGTTGTTGATAAAAAAAAACATCAAGAGGTATGAAACAAAAATTATTGAATACAAATTCCACTACTTTATGGCATAAGCGTTCAGGACATATCTCCAAAGGAAGGATAGAGAGGCTTGTATCAGATGGAATACTTGAATCTCTTGATTACACAGAGTGTGAGTACGAGTAGAATGTATTAAAGGGAAACAAACAAACGTAAGGAAGTTGTGTGCCAATAGGAGCTCTGGTGTCTTACAATTGATATATATTGATATAAGTGTGTCGTTCCCTACAACTTTTTGGAGTGGTTAATAGTATTTTTCACTTTTATAGATGACTATTCTATTTTGGGAACTTATACTTGATACATGAAAAGTCACAATCTTTGGATGTTTTTAAGGCCTTCAAAGATGAAGTTGAAAATCAACTAAGCGAGAAAATTAGAGTTGTCAAATCTGATTGTGATGGTGAGTATTATGGTTGATATGATGGATCATGGGAACAAACGTCTAGGGCCCTTTGCCAAATTGTTCGAGGAGTGCGGAATCGTCCCACAATACATAATGTCAGGGCAACCTCACATAAATGTTGTTGTTGAGAGATGAAATCGGATGCTTAAGGATATGGTAAGAAGTATGATTAGTCATTCTCCTTTACCAGAATCACTCCGGGAGAGGAAATTAAGAACGCAACCTACATACTGAAAAGAGTACCTAACAAAGCGATAGCTAAAACCCCTTATGAACTATGGACAGGAAAAAAGCCTAGTATTAAGCATTTACACATTTGGGGTTTTCCAAATGAGGCGAGGGCTTATAGGCCACATGAAATTAAATTGGACTCCCAAACAGTTAGTTGCTACTTTGTTGGGTATCCTGAACGGTCGAGGGGTTTTAAATTTTATAATCCTTCAATTAAGTTCTTTTCTGAGACAGGAAATGCGGGATTCCTTAAGGATGTTTTATTTGAAGAGGAATACATTCCTTTTACCAAATATTGTTATTGACATTGTTCAAGACACAACTGAGAATAACAATGAGGATTTTCCTATATGCTTCCTTACTCAAGGTTAAGAGATTGCTCTAGAAGAGCGAACTAAACAGCCTCAAGAGGAATTGTCGATAGAAGGAGTGCAATCTCAAGTGATTATATTGTGTTCCTTCAAGAGCATGCGTTTGACATAGAATGTTTTATTTGAAGAGGAATACATTCCTTTTACCAAATATTATTATTGACATTGTTCAAGACACAACTGAAAGCAACAATGAGGATTTTCCTATACCCTTCCTTACTCAAGGTTAAGAGATTGCTCCAGAAGAGTGAACTAAACAGCCTCAAGAGGAATTGTCGCTAGAAGGAGTGCAGTCTCAAGTGATTATATTGTGTTCCTTCAAGAGCATGCGTTTGACATAGAGGATGAAATATGATCCAATCAACTTTCGACATGTCTAACAAAGTATTAATTCTCAAAAGTATGGATGCCATGAATGATGAGATGAAATCTATACAAGACAATGACGTTTGAGAACTTGCCAAGTTTCTTGAAGGTGCAAAACTCATTGGTTGTAAATCTGTATATATCTAAAAGGAAAATGTGGTCTTACCTACGTGGCATCTCCCCTGCAAAGAATTATATGTTTGTTTCGCTGAGAAAAAAAGATGGGGTTTTTGCTCTTTAATGGGGTCTTCCGTGTGTTCTACACTCTGGCTGTTGGATGCCTCGATGGTGCCGTTATGGACAGCCACGACCCTTTCGGCTTCCTTCCTTTCACGTCTCACCAACACTTCCACTTCCTTCTCCTTCATTGCGCTTAACTTGGCAGCCCCATCACCTCCCATATTTGGATTGAATCTTCTACTCTATAACCGATTAGCATCACCGAAAGGTTTGCTGTCATTACTTCTTTATGAAATCTATTTGGCTTTGGCTTCTGTTCTACCCAAAATTGTTGTATAAGATCCCTGAGGCATTGTAACAAAGATCTCTTCGGAGTTAACCAAATTGCCAAATGTTCATGGTATGACCTCGGATGGTCTTTTTCTCTAACAAGTGCTCACTTTATGCATATACTTCAACCAAGTATAACAATATCGATATTAGATCGGTCACAAGTCGGGTTCAAATTCCCCTGGAACTATGATTCTCGCTGAATTGATTTTTAACTTTCGATACTTTTATTTTTTAATGTTTAGGTTTGGATTTATATGCCGATTGTGACGGAAAGTTTGGTGTTTTCCCGTGGGATTGATTCCAAATGTATAAACCATAGGAACTCCTGATTGGTTTGTGTGTTTCTGTTTCGTCATTTTCTCATTTCCATCGGTTCCATTTTCTTTTCTGAAGTTACAATTATTGTACCTTTGCAACCAACTCTCAATTTTTTTGCTTTTGCCCCTCAGAAATTTTGATTGGTTCTTTATCGTAATTGCTTACTTCGGATTGCACAATTCCCAATTGGTTGACGTGGCTTGATTTTCCGTGCAGGTTGGCTCTTCTCTCGCTGTACGTGTCTCTTCGACTATTCTCAATGTTCTTCTTGCTCTTTGGCCATTCAGATTGAGTTTTATGTCAGCCGTTTTGGGCAGCGACCATGGCGTCGAAAGGATGATGTTTGATAGTGAATCCAAAGGGTGAAATGAAAGGTTCAGCCACCACTGGTCCTATTGGGAAGGGGTGTGCTGATTTGTGGCCTAGGATTGCGATGCTGCTAATGCAATTGTCTAAGATACCCAGCTAGCTACCTGATAAGTTTTTATGGGTTTCTCAAGCCATTTTTTTTTATAGCTGCACTTTGATTATGCCATTAGAAAGATGGAGTTTAGCTTTATTCTGAGTCCTTAATTACATGTATTTTGCTTTGTCACAACCAGTATGTTAAGAGTGCTTCAAAATTGTCTTTATGGCATGGTAGACTACAAAGAAAAATATAGTTTGGGTTTTAATGACAATCATACTTACATTAAGATAACAACATGACAATGATCGGTGTTTGTTGTACTGCAAATTGTTCTGACTTCGTTTTGGTGTTTTTAGCCGTTGTTGATCTTCGGCCAGCTTGTGGAAAGTACTTCAATTGTCTCACGTCAACATTGTGGATGCAGGTACACACACATTTCCTATAATATTGTTTGGTTAATATGTTATGGGTTGTTGTGTGTATATTATGTGAGTGAAAGTTATGCTTTTTTGAAGCTTGGTATTTTCGCTATTCATAACAGGGAAGAGGTCTTTCAAGTAGGCTGGAATCCAAAGAATGAGACTATCTTAGCTTCATATGTAGCAGGTCTGCTTTTGAACTATTCTCATATATTGTTGTAAACGGCCGATGGTATGAGATTGTAGTAGGTCTGTTTTTGAACCATTTCCATATTTTCTTTTCCCTCTTTTCTTTGATGGAATAAAAGATGCTTTTGAATTTGTATTCAAGTAACTAACTCCATACATGAGAAAACATTTGTTTTTCTTTCGTCTTCTTTGAATACGTCTTCTTTCTCTCTTTTTCATACTTTTTCCATTAATCTCTTAAAGGAAAACCAAATAATTATCATATATGCTCTTACCACCCGAGATAAAATCAAGTATCTTGGCTATCTCAATTTAGGAGTTTGTTAGACAGGTTCACTTCTTATGAGACTGAGTAGGATGTATAGAAAGCGCAATTTGGTTCGCATCTGAGTGATTGGGCATTAACATGCTAAGAAGAGTGAGGAGTTGTAGAGTTGGAGTTGTAGGATGTTCTTTTAGATAAGGTTGTGCTGGAAACTCATCTATTTTAGATTCAAGTTTGTTTTGTCTAGGTATGATTTCACGGACTCTAAAGGAAGAGTGGAATGGCTGAGTAAATTGTTGTCTAGGATAATCTCTGCAATTAACTCATGGCTTTCAAATCATACCTCTTCTTTTCATTTAAAAAAAAAAAATTGGTGTTCTGTTCCTACTTCATACACTGCTATCAGAATCATTAGATGTTGTTTTTTTTTTTTTTGAAAGAACCAACAAATGGTTTAAACAATAGTGAGGATTAATTTTTGCTTATGTTGGCAATGAAGTGTGCCCGAGAAGATTAAGGCTTAGATAAGATTGGAGTTGCTGACTACGAGTGAATTGAAGTTGATGTCTTCTATAACATTTCATGACGTACCCTGCAAGGGAAAGTGACCAACAAGATGTACTTCAATATAAACATTGGGAATCTAGTGGGCAAGCTTGCTGGAAGAGTTTTGGTTGGACTGTTTGATGATGATGTGTTCCAAACAACGGAAAACTTCCCTGCCCTTTGCACAAGTTTGGCTATACATTTTGTTAGTTGTAGCTTAATTACCTATTTTGTTCATTGCTTGCAGTTTTTTAGTTATCAAGCTTTACATCTATCCTTTTTGTTTTTAATCGTATCAGAAAAGAAGGGCTTTGGTTTCAAAGATAATGCCTTCCATTGTGTCATTAATGATTTCACAATTCAAGAAGGGGACTTCGACAAAGACAATGCTCAACTCCTCAAATTCTACAATTTATGGTCTATTTATGTTTTGTTAAATGGTTATAGAGTTTTTGGTTCATATTGAGATTGTTTTGTTGGTGGAATTATAAACCAGTACTCACATTCTTACTCTTGCTAAAATTACATTGCATATATTCAGTTTTGTGTCTACTCAAAACCCACTTGATCCCAAAGCTTCTCTTCGTCTATCCAATTTGGCACTAACTGTTAACCTACTCTTATCAACTAAAACTCTACAAACAATAAACACCTAGGGTTATCTTTCATGAACCATATTGAGCTTTAATAAGTCCTCTTTTAAACAAATTCAGTTTCATTGTGTTTACATGTATTACGAGGAATATGAGATAAGATATGTATATGCATTGACAATTTATACTCAAGAAAGGATGAATAGGCCTCACATAAAAACTGTTTATTTTGTTTAACGTAAAATTTGAATTACACCTTAAATGACTTCTTGATGCTAATTGTTTCAATATTATAATTAGAATATGCCTCACATATGAGTAAATACGAGAGGATCATATTTACAATTCAGCATGAGTAATGCTATATGAGTTCATAGCATTTCAAGTTGAATGAGAATATCATGCCTCTTGCCAACAATTTCCAAGTTGAATTACATGTCCAACAACTGATCCAATTGATATACCAAAGATGGTTATAAATGCTATATGTTGCAGTAGGTTTAAGTGCTTTTCTTCATATAATAAAGTAGGTGCATTGACCGTAGCCCCATGCCATTTCCTACAAAATATTTGGCAGACGAAGATTGTATAGGTTAGTTTTCTTGCTTGCAATATTTGTGTAGTTTTAGAGCATCATTGATTATTTTGATTATATCTTTTTTTTGTGCAGATAAGTCCTTATTTATGTATCTGAGGGACAGTAGGCCTATAGTTGTTCAGGACAATTTATGTCGTTCGACTCTAGCGGTTATTTTCTTAATTTATTTATGGTATTTGGTGTGTTTAAATATATTTATCGATGAAATCTCAATCTGGAGTGGTTAAATAAAAACTTATATGTTTGTTTTGATGGCTTTAAAAATTTGGTTGTTGAGAAAGAAAAAAAGGGAACAGTTTTTTTTTATATATCTGTAGTTGTATAGTCAATAGCTTGAAATCTTATTTCCCTACTCCCCGCACCTTGAAATTTTCTTGAATTATGTTATGGTTTATGGAATTGTTATTAGGTTCTCTTTATTGTCTCTTTTCTTTTTTTTGGGTTCATGAAAATATTGGTTAGTTTGAAGGAAACTATCCTCTTAAATAGGATTAGGATATAAATGGTTGGACTTTCATTAAGTGTGTATTATATTTGGTATATTCAGTCAACATTACATAGTACAGATATTTCATAATATTAATTTTCTTAGTTGTGTTCTGTTTGAATTTGATTTCTGGCGTTCTGTAAGTTGAATACTTGATAGCCGAATGGCCTGCCTTTCTTCTTTTCTATTAAGCGAAGCTGATTGTTAGCTAGAATATGCATCTTCCTATATTCCATTGTTGATGATTTGATTGTAAATGTTCCTTTTCCAAATATGGCCTAGATTGTTATTCATGGTCGATAAAGATGTTTTTTAGTCGTTGATACAAAGTTAGGTGTAATATGGATCTTCATTGCTTCAACTGTTTAGTAGTTGTTATGTATTCTTTAGCTTGCAACATTTATTAGCCTATAGTTTACCTTTTCCCATCTGCACCTTGAAGTTTTGCCAAATATTTTGCTGATTGGATATATTCTTATGCAATACAATGGCACACTCTTTTGGTTTGACTGTATTTGTTTTCTTCTCGGATCTCATAAATGGATCAAGTGTGTGGATATATTTAGTCTAATTCATGCATTGTCTGTATTAGTATAAGATTTTTATTATATCATTGGAATATTGTTAAATTTTTTGACTGAATTTTTGTTTAATTCTCTGGAGGTGTTGATATTCATATTTTGATCTCCATTTTTTTTTTTTGGGGTTTTGGCATTTTATAACTCTATTCTAAGTAGGATTGTGCCTTTGTGATGGGTTTAGGTTCAAATGTAATGGATTTTTTGTTACAAAAAATGGTTCGGGGTGCATCCAATAATTGTTGTTCATGCAAACTATTAAATGCGCCTCTATTTGGTAATATCACGTTATATGCACTGCCGTTTTTTCGTTCCATCATTTACGCAACATCCTGATCATTAAGGTGGATCGGAGTACTATTAAGGCACTCCAAAGTTCGAGAACATACCCCATTCTGATTTTTATGAAGGCATCCCTCATTCATCACCCTCGACCAAACGTGGAGTTCGATTTACTTTGCATAAATATTATTGAGAGATGTTTGGTTATTTGTGGGGCGTAATGGTACACGGGCTTATGCCTATTCAAAAACTTTGATATGAAGTTACTTACGAGGGTTATTGATGGATTTTTTTTTCCAAACAAACTTTCATTATGTTTGGTCCAACAAAATTTGTACATTATTATTGGCTAATTCTGTAGGCCTGTACACAAGAAGATGGTAGACCGCATCAACCGTGAAATAAAATATGCAATGCCCTCTGATTTTAGATGTTATTTTACTCCGTTTTAGATTTTAGATGTTATTTTACTCCATTTCAGCATTTGCATTTTATCCTTCTAACAGCATACCGTTCATATAAAGTACTGCAAGTAGCACCGCGCATCGCGTGGTGCATTACGCTAGTGAATATTTAAAGCCAAAAGGGATTCCAAGGGCAACATTTAGAGGTATCTAACAAAGCATTTGGAAATGAAAGATCTTGGTGACGCCTTTTTGTATTAGGAGTCAAGATTCATCAAGATCGCTCTCCTGGTATTCTTGGTTTATCACAAAAAAAACTATATCGAGAAAGTGCTTGCCAGATTTACCATGAAATATTGTGCACCTGGAGATACTCTTGTTGCTAAAGTCTCAAACAATTCCTCAAGAATGAAATTGAAAGAAAGGAGATGTTTAAGATTCCTTATGCTTCGGTTGTTGGGAGTCTCATGTATGCTCAAATATGTGTGCATCTAGATTTTATGTACATGGTGGGTATGTTGGGAAGATACTTAATTGACCCCAATGTGGATTATTGGAAAATAGCTAAACGGCTTATGAGATAAATGAGTACATGCTCACTTATTGGAAGCCAGAAAATTCAAAGATCATTGGGTATTCTGACTTTGATCTTGTGGGTTGCTAAGATACTAAAATATCCACCTCTGAATGTGTCTATATGTTGTCTATAAGAGCTATATCCTAGAAAGTGTTAAGCAGACACTCATACCTCCTTCCACCATAACAGCAAAATTCATAACTTGTTATGAGGCAACCAATCATGTTATATGGCTGCAAAATTTTGTAACTAGCTTGCGAGTTGTGGATGGAATTGAAAGACCACTAAAGGTTTATTATGACAATCTATTAGCAGTTCTATATTCAAATAACAACAAAAGTTCGTCAAAGTCTAAACACATAGGCGTTAAGTTTCTGGTTGTTAAAGAAAGAGTTTAGAGAAAAATTGTTTCTATTGAGCATATAGGAACAAACTTTGTGTTAGTAGACCCACTAATTAAATGCTTGAAACCCAGGGTCTTTCAGGAGCATACTATTCATATGGGTGTTGTCTTAATTGATCATATGCAGTTTTAGTAGGAGTTTGTCATTTGTGTTTATTTATTTTGATTGACACTACTGCTGCATGTTCAATATTCTGCAAAATAAGTTTGATGATTTTATTATCTTTATTTATTTGAATGTGTTATCTTTCAACTATGGCTTAACATAAAAGTTTGGAAGACTGAGTTTCAATCTCACTTAAGCATTAAGGATCAATTGGAAAATGTCATGAATAAAATCACATTGCATGTAAATTCAAGTCACTCATCCATACTTGATCTATATCATTTAATGTATCTGATATGATGATAATTTATGGGGTTAGTTACAATAAATGTAGCGAAGATCGATTTGGTCTCATGTTGGTATAGAAAATGGACCAGATTGATTGAAAAAGTTATTTTACGCGCACATAATTTTTTCAATGTATTTGTCATCTAGAATCAATTTGTAGTCCAAGTGAGAGATTGTTGGGTTATTTATTTTAATCCAACATATGAGCTTATGAATTGAGACAAATATATTTGAGGTTATTAATTCGTTTAGGCTGATAAAGTGATTTAATCAAACAAGCTCATTCAAACATTATAATTGGTATGAGCTTCGTAATGTGTGATACACAATATAAAACTAATTAGTGTTATGAGTTCTAATCAATCTTCTATATATTAAAGATAAAATAGAATTTCGTCGCTAATTTAAATCAGTCGTATCTCTTCTCCTCTATTCCTCATATTCTGAGTGAGATTTTTAAGAGAGCGTAGGGGATTGATCTGTGGAAGGCCAATCCAATCACTTTCTCGACATCAACATGGAATCAGGTATGCTTTCATATGATTGTTTTATTTAATTTCAATTATTTGATTAGGTTTGTATCTGAATGGATTTGGATCTATCTCCAACATACTAACCTTCTCTTCCCACTTGGTGGAAGATCCAAAGGTTTAGGTTTCACTAGTATTCTTAGGACATCAAGATTGGTGGACCTGAAAGTACTCATTTCCTGGCTAATAAGGGGCCCAGACGGCAACACATTGATCTCCTTAAAAGTCTGACCCGTACCTTCTAAAACATGCCTATACTGATCCCAAGTTTAAGAAATGATTTTCGCGCTAGATATTTTTTGACTTGGACGATATATGTCTGCCAAGTGCAAGATAAAATATCAAAACTATAAGTAAAAAATTATCTATAACTTGAAATTTTTAATTACTAATTACACATAAATATATATTAGAACTTAGTTAAATAACATTTTAGAAAGGCATTATACGACAAATCCATTCTAACATTTTACTGTAACATTACAATGGCCTCTTTCAACTTTGTATTTACAAAAACATGAAGAAATTATTCTTACACTACCCATTGACTTGGTTATATAAGTACATAAAAGGAAAATAAGACAACATTAGCATATAAAGACAATAGTAGCATATAAGGATATATTGAATCCCATTAAATAATACATCAATATGTTGTGTGAAGGATAATAATGATAATAATAAGGAAATAAATAACACATGAATGTTAGAATGAACTTGTCAACTAGAAAATAGTAGCATATAAACACATCAATCATTCTCTCTCCAACTCTTGTTAGGCCTCCCTCTCTTTCAAAAAAGGTGGGGTCAATTGACATTAATGTGCTCCTTTCTATATAAAGGTAGCTCATAATAAAAAGTCATTTGATAAATCAATCTTGATAACATTCAAGAAAGTCAAGTGGTAATACCCCTTCTACATAAGTATGGCTGACACTTACTAACACTTGATACAAAAAAATTGCAATATAAAAAAAATTCATTACAAATCATCACTATCAGAACATAGCTGGTCATTATTATATCCTTCTTCATCATCCTCATCTTCAATAACAGTGTCTTCTTGGAACTCCTTGTCAACTTCCTTATCTCCATATGTGTTGGTATTCATCATTGGTATTGGACCCAAGTCGATAAATAAATCCAATATTGACATATTTGTGGTCATAGGTTCTTGGTAAGGTCCTTCAACCTCATACAGTGGACACATATCTCCATTCTTTTCGAGCATGCTCAAATTGTATATCCCTCATATGTACCATTTTGTTCACTGCTTTACAATGTTGACCTGCTTTAGGATCGTCAACATAGAATACCTGCTTCGCCATAAGTGCAAGATAGAACGGTTCATCCTTAGAACAATCGGTTCGAGTGTTTATAGAACGATCAATTTTTATCTTGTGCAAGTCATACCATCTACACTTACATAACATAGCTGTCATTCCTTAAGCGTAGACAAGTTCAACCACTTGTAATAAAACAGCATAATATGTCTTGCTCTCAGACTAAAACATCACACCACAATTTTATGTAGTCTGTGTCTTATCTCGCACTTCGCATACAAATTTGACTTTACTGTGTCTGCACAAATGTTGCTACTTGGGGTCCTGTAGCTCAAGTATTGGTGTAGAATCAACCACACTACTCAAGGATGCACGATACTATAAACTTTCCAATATGTATTACGTTATTGTAGGCATGTGATACTCTTCCCCATGATAGTTCTAAATAGTATATGTATGCATGATACCGAATTGTAATAGATATTTGAAAATTTTCTTTGTGGTAAAGGATTCTAAATTCTCACACTCATAAGACAGACATCTGTATTTTCCCAACAATGGTTCATAGTTTTGTTAGCAAAATCAATAAATTCAGCAACCCCTCTATGATATTCCATTTTCCATCTCTTCACTTTCATCCAACTTCGATCCATTTCCTATTTTTCACACATACTAAATCATTTCACATGGTAATGTAACTTAAAAAAATACTTAGTTATCGACAAATATTAACACAAATAGCACACTTTATAATTCATATAATTGTACAAATACTAACATATCTATTAACCTTGTTAGGGTCTGCTAAATCCATCGCGCATCACATCAACATCTTCAGATTTTGCCATGTTGGGTCTGATGATATTTAAATTCATAACATATCGACCATCGACTCGTTATTGCCTATTCGAGTTTGGTTTGCTATTTGTATACTCGTGTTATTGTAAAGCAATTTTTTTTACATAATAACAAGGAATTGGTAAATACTTCCCGGAAAATATGAATTCATTCAATAAATACCTCAAAACAAGACTATAACAAAATCATATTTTTTGGTATAGTTGTATTGAATGCAGACATACACGGGTTTACAATGTATATTCTTTTATGTTGTTTTTATATTGTTCTTATTTCCTTTCAAGTTGCTAGCTATGTATGGTTTCCAATACTCGAGTCTTTGTATTATGTGTTCTATTTTCCCTTCCAAATGTTCGTCTTGTATGAGTCATGTTCCTTTAATGTGCCAAGAATCACTAAAGGCACCGCGTGGTGCATTATTCTAGTTACATTAAATCGAAAATAAGGTCAAAATAAATATCAAAATTACATGAAACTAGATATCAAAACTTCATTAAACTAGATATCGCATTAAAATAACCTTCTCATAGTTGTATTATCTTGTCGTTGCAATTGGGCCTCAGTTGTATGTGATGTGTTCTTTACCTCAAACTTTGTTACCTTCAGTAAGAGGGTTTCCTTAAATTTGTACTCGATGGTCTTCAACTTTACCTTGAGACCTCGACTTAAGCTTGAGAAGCTTTGGACTTGTCTTTAGCAGTCGGATCATTTACCTTTTATCTTTATCGTCTTTTGACCTTGTGGACAGCTAGTGGATAGGGTATATGATAAAAGGGACGAGCTCATCTAAACTGGAGGAGAGAGATTCCCAACGTCAGAGGTATTTTTAGAGGCTACGAATGGTTGGGCAATAAATAGGACCTAGTCTTTTCCAACCTCGTTTGCTTGGGCAAGCCTTGAGGACCTTTATGATTCAACATAATCCATCCATTCTACTTTGTGTTGCCTTTGAGGAGGCTCTGCCACTTTTTTTTTATAGAAATGTTTATTAGTATTCCTCTTGTACTAGGCTTTGATCATTTTCATCACTTGATCATCGAATTCACCACTACGTTATTCCCTTTTGCCCTTCAAATAACATGCATTAAAGCAATTTAACTCTTTACTCCAATTTATGAAGTATTGTTTTATTTATTTCACATTCTATAATGGAATGATACCGAGATTGAGATTGTTGGCTTAAAATCGTCGTAGACAACTTCCCAATACGTTTAAGACATCCTTCCAACTCTAATGACTAGATTGGTTGAATTGTTGATCGTTGTACTCACAAGTCATTCCTCTTCCTCATTGGTCCAAATGATTTTACAATGAAGAAGTTGCACGTATAATACTCGTCCATAATCGAGCACGCTTGGGAACATAATGGGTAAAGCGTGTTTGAAGATCTTATCGAGGTGAAAAGACAGAAGGTGTAGGTTAGCCGACTTGAATTTCATCCTTGATCACTTCGTCGTCTTTGTCTTCATTCTCTGTCAATTTGACTTTAATTCCCTAACAAGAACTAGAAGATGAACTAGGTATCATGACATTGAATCTATTGTATTAAGGGTGCTATGAGATGTTTGAAGGTTCATTATATGGTGTTTAAGAGTTTGGTGGTTGGGGGTTTGGATGTACTAAAAGGGTGGAAAATAATGTTAATTGTCGTATATTTTAGAGTGAGAATGATTTGGTTTGCAAGAGTATTTTGTGTAGAAATTGATTTGGAAGAAGAGAGAAAATAATTTAGAGTGATATTTGGAAGATGAAATGAGACTGATTTATATATAGGGATAAAGAGGCGTTAGGGGAAAGAAGTAGTCATTGGGTCTCCAACAACTCTTTTTTTCAACCAAATTGTCATGAAATCTTCGGATTGACTAAGGAGGAAGAGATAGTTGGGTCTCAAGTGATTATGAAGGTCTCATTCGATCCAAATCGTTAACAATTTAGGATGGTAAAAATCGTTGACTAAGGAGGAAGAGATAGTTGGGTCTCAAGTGATTATGAAGGTCTCATTCGATCCAAATCGTTAACAATTTAGGATGGTAAAAATCGCCAAACGCATGCATCACGCTTTCGATCGACAAATTTAAATAATTGACGCTCAAATTATCGACCAGTTGCATTGAGTTGTGGATGTACTTATTATCAATTTTTTCTTAATAGCCATTTTTTATAATCCTACATCAAATTTATGATATCTACTCTCTTTTTTGTGATGTCTTTTCAAATTTGTTGAGTAAAATATAATGTAATAACTTAAAGAGTAAATTTTTTCATCGTTGTTATGACTTGATGTTTGACTATCAAATTGAGTGTTTAAATACCTGACCACTCAATCAAATAGTTTTTTAACATATAGTAGGTTTTTCAATTATGGTAGTGTTGAAATAATAGGTAAAACTTTTTTTTTTCAATTATGATACAATATTGGCCTTTTAATAGCAACTTTTGTAAGAAGGTGTCTAATTTTAATTTTTTTGGACAAAGAAGGTGTCTAATTCAATAAGGAGAAAGTAAAAGTGATGATTGAATACATATTTTTTTTACTATCACATTTGTTTCCATTTAAGTAAGTAAATTGTGTGAGCAAAATCTAATAGGATCGGGTCATTAACCTCTATTTGCAACTCCAAAAGGAAGAAGACACCAAAACAAAATGTTCATAATAGAACAATTACAAAAAAAAAATATAGCAATGAAAGTTAGGAGTTATAAATGAATAGTTTGGAGGATGACCATGTTGTTCAAGTAGCAAACTAAGTTCTCATTCTTTTAATACTAAGTACTAGGTTGACAATGTTGCTTATTGGTAATTGACTTTTTTTATAAACATGTAGTTGACTTTTAATATATAAAAAGAAAAGGGTAAGCCGTAATAATAATAATGCATTAGATTATAACATGGATCAGTTACAAACTTCTAATTTTATTCGAGATTATGTATGATAATATTGTGTTAGAAACAATTTTGTATAACTCCTAATTGTTGATTTTAAACAAAATGCTAGTAGCTTATAATACCTCTTTTTGTATAATAATTTTATCATAAAGGTAAAATTTGCCGCCTTTAATTTGACCATTGAATAATGATAATATTTGTCTATAAAAAAAATTCTCATAATGTAAATATAATACATCCCAATAATGTGTTAATGATTACGTAACTTCGATCTCTAAATAATCTTTTTTTTTCTTTGTTTTAAAATCATTATATTATATTTATAATTCAATAAAACATCACATATAATTTTCAAATATTTTAATAAACAATAATAAAAAATAATAATAATACATGTTTCATAAGATATGGAAACCAACACATTTTGCATTAGAAAAATCCATAAAAACTCACAAACAACAATTTCTTCAAACTTCAATGTGAAACACACGAGAAAAGTAAAGTAAAAAAAAGAAAAGGAAAATACAATATTAGTAATTGAGGAAAAAAAGTAAAACCAAACAAAAAAAGTGATGGAAAAAAAAATAAAGGAAAGGTGGAGAGTCCACAATAATTGGCATCAAATGCTTATTGGGATTCGCACTGTTGCTGAATTCCAAGATCTGCAACCATCAATGGAGTATTTAAATATTAAAATAAATAAATAAGCAGCTCCACCTCCACCTCCTCTTCCACCACCACCACCACCCTCCTCCTTCAACCATTGGTCGGTCTCTCTTCTGTTTCACCATTGTTCTCTGTTCTAAAGGCACCAAAATATATAAATGTACCCAAGTTATAGCAGAACAAGCAGTGTCTGTTATTGTTGTTCCTGTAGCTGTAGCTGAAGTGTGAGAGAAAAAGCAGCCTCAGCCACTTGGATTTTCGTCGGAAAGTCGACCACACAAAAGGTAAGCTACTCTCTCTTTCTTCTTCTTTTGCCTCTCCTTGTCATTTCTGGACACATGTCCTGCTTTGTGCTGTTGTTGGTTGGGTGTTTTGGTATCAGCCATTTGGGTTTTTGACTGGAGTTGAGGTTAATGGGTATTCGTATTCAACTTTTGATTCACGCTTTTTATTGGAGTTGTGTTTATGGGTTGCTTATTTTAGCTTTCAATTGAAGATATTTATGCTTGATTGTTTCTGGGTTTTTGCTTGTGCATAAGGGTTTTGTTTTGGTGGTAGGGTTGGGTTCGATTAGGTGGACAGAGGTGCTATTCAGCTCGTTTGCTTGCTAAATTTGAGAACTTCATCGTTTACCATGGAAGGTTGATGTAGAGATTTGCAGAGTTGGGCTCCAACACCTGGAAGCATGAATTCTAGGGTTTTGTGAGCTGAAGTCTTCGACTTTTTGGACCTAAGTTGTGATTCCTCCGTGGCTTCTTTACGTTTCAGCACTAAAGAAGGGAATAAATCTTTAGTGCTTTGAAGTGCTGGGTAGCGAATCTGGAAAATTGGTAAAGGAAGAAAATGGCAGCTGAGTCAAACACTGGTTATCAGAGTGCTTTAGGGTCTGCTTTGAATCGGCATGCCATATCTTTTCAGTCTGGAGCCATAAATAGTACATCGGAGATGATTCCTATGGGGAATTTCTATGGAGTTAGCAGTACAACAGGAATGGTCTTACCAGGGAATTCAAGCATGATTAGCAACCCCGGAATGGTTCAACCTGGGAATTCTTCTGGTTCTCTTCTTTCAGACTCAATTCCTGGTCTCACACATGACACGGGCTTGGCTGTTGAGTGGTCAGCAGAGGAGCAGTTCAAGCTAGAGGATGGGCTTGTCAAGTAAGTAGTTTTCCTGTGTTTTTCTATTATTTTCAACGGATATGCAATATATATCACTGGTTGTCATTTATTCAACTTATGTCACCCTGTGCCGAACTGTGGTTAATCTTTGTGAAGTAATTTTAATATCGGCAACTACTTGGGATGATGTTTTACAGAAATGGTATCGTGCTGAATGACGTGGTGAATCCTTTGGGGTAAGATTTGTGGGTGATGGTTTCACATTGTGCGTAATTTCTCTATGGTTTAATTATGTAATCATAATAAAAAAAGTATATCACTACGAGAAACTTGAAGCAGTTATGCTGTTATCTCTGACATTGAGCATTTATTTCTTAATGCTTCAAATGTAATGACATTGAATAGCTTTGGCAAGTATTAGTACATTTTCTATGGTCTGATGCCGATGATTCTGATGTGAAATAAAGAAAACTGATTAAGGACTCCCGAGTTTCTTTGGGTGCATGCAGTTATTTCATTGGCTTTATGAGGACATGTTAAATATGATATGATTCCTTCTATTCATGGCATGAATGCATGTTTACTTTCTTTGGGTATCTTCCAACTACATTATTTAGCATCTTTTGTTTGCTGGCTTTTAGGATGTAGTGATTGTTATTTTCAATGACAGAATTGACTGATTTTCCTATTAATTTTGGCAACTTATATTGAGTTATTTTAGCACTCGACTTGGAAATTTTCAAATTGCATAATGATTTCCTTGTGTGGGCATTTTATTTCTAGATACGCTGAGGAACCAAGTATCTTGAGATACATCAAGATTGCAGCTATGTTGCGCGACAAAACTGTACGTGACGTCGCTCTAAGGTGTAGGTGGATGACAGTAAGTCTTTTGCTGCTTGCAATGATTCCTATCAAATTAAGTTGATAAGATAACTGTTGTACTTGTCATCAGCACTATTTAGTAATTACTAGTCCATTTTAAGTCCTAAAATGTTGTAGTTCGCTAACTTGCTTGTGTTGGTGATGATGGCCCAACTTTTATGGGCCATCGGTTCTTCAGTGGGTAGTGTTGGTGGCATTAAAAATTAATTCAGAATGACAGACTATTTCTCATCATTTCTCAACCCCACAAGCTTGCACATATTTAGTACTTTCATTTTGTTGCATTTTCTTTCATAGTGTTAGCACTCCGCATATGTGGCAACTAACTTTTCATGAGAACCTTGAACCACACTTAGAATTTTATGGTGGTTAGATAGATCAGCATATGTGGCAATTCTTTTATTTTTCTGGTCCTATAGCATAGGATTACATCTTGAGATACATCAAGATTGCGGCTATGTTGCGTGACAAAACTGTACGTGACGTCACTCTAAGGTATAGGTGGATGACCGTAAGTCTTTTGCTGCTTGCAATGATTCCTATCAAATTAAGCTGATAAGATAACTGGTGTACTTGTCATCAGCACTATTTAGTAATTACTGATCCATTTTAAGTCCTAAAATGTTGTAGTTCGCTAACTTCCTTGTGTTGGTGATGAGGCCCAACTTTTATGGGCCATCGGTTCTTCAGTGGGTAGCGTTGGTGGCTTTAAAAATTAATTCAGAATGACAGACTAATTCTCATCATTTCGCAACCCCACACAAGCTTCCACATATTTAGTACTTTCATTTCGTTGCATTTTCTTTCATAGTTTTAGCACTCCGCATATGTGGCAACTAACTTTTCCTGAAAACCTTGAACCACACTCAGAATTTTATGGTGGTTAGATAGATCTGCATATGTGGCAATTCTTTTATTTTTGTGGTCGTATAGCATATATTACCTAGCTCTATTTATCCAAGCCATAGGGTGGCCTTTCCATTTTTGTGTTGGAGTTATTATGTACTGCTAAGACTGTGATTTCTTCATCTGAGATATTTACCTTTATAAATTTTCACAGAGAAAGAGAAGGAAAGCTGATGAACACGGTTTAGGGAAGAAAGTGAATGGCAGGAAGGTATACAATCTATCTTTTGATTTTTATATATTTCCATATGACTTCATGACTCTAGTAGATAAAAACATTATGATACGTTATTGTTTACCATAACTAGAGGCCTCAATAGAAATTAGTATTTTTTCTTTTCTAAATAGTATGTTTGTTTTGAACGAGATTGAATATTACTCCCATAACAATAAAACTGGAATGACTAGAGAATCAATAACATCAATGACATTCCTAATTTGCCTTGCTGCACGACTTGCTTTTCCAAGATCCCCCTTTTCCATAAAATTGTAATTGGACACACTTAGAGCCTTAGACATGTTTGGACACACAAACATGCATGCTTCCATGTATATTTTTAGAACTTGCAAATTTAACAAAGGAATAAATCATCCCTCTTCAAAGCAAATGGGTTTTAATATTTTCAAGATAACTCTTGCTTTTTATAATCTGATCCGTTGTTGCTCTACATTCCTTGGTTTTGATTTCACTGTTTTGACCATGCTGATAATTCTTTGTTAATATTAGTGTTGGATCCATTTATGTAAATTATATACATTGACATGACACACGCCACGCACACTCTCTTGCACATATTGCATTTATTATTGTAAGTCAAAAGTCCTAGTAGTTAACAAAACCGTGTGTTGTTGGTATGTTTTCGTGTCATAGAGTATCTTTTGTTTGTATCCGTGCAACATATTGCATTATTTTTTGTTGCGTAGCGGCCCTACACTTTGTACAACATATATTGAAGCAAACACGATAGTATTGTCCTATTGTTATCTTCAGTTTTTGAGTTAACTAGTTTCTGAAGAACGATAAAAACCCAAGTCAGGAAAATTTAGTCTTGCAACACTTTCTACTAAAGTCATGGCATGTTAGGCCTTATGATCTAATGTTGATTGAAGTACCAGTATTCTGAAGATTATGCTTCTTCAGGATAAGCTGGTGGAATCATCCTCAAAAACAAATATACCTTCGGCTGCACCTGTGACCATGGCTCCATATTCTCTGATGAATATGATGCACCATATGGACCAGAATGAACGCATGCTTTACGAAGGTTAGTGTGTACAAATATATTGTCTTCCAGTATTGTTTCTTATTTATGCTTTTCAGTTTGGACCACCATTTGAAGATGACAAATTTCATTTGGAAGAGAGGAATGTTGGTTATGGTTATAGTGGCATGGATTTTCTGATAGAAAAAGCTACTAGCTTTAATAGCAATTTTCCTAAGGAGGAAAGCAAAAAGTTTTAACCTTTCTGTATTTGTCAGATGAAGCTTAAATTTGTACTTTGCAGTCTCTTTTTAAGAATGAATGGCAACTTGAAAGTAGTATGGTGCCCTTATTTTTCTAAAACATGTTCTCGTTTTGTTACCATATAGCATTTAGTTTTAATTGATATACTTATTTCCTGGCTTGTTTCAGGAATGAGTGGCACAGCCAAGCATCTCTTGGAACAGAATGCCCAAGCTTTTAATCAAATCAATTCTAATCTTTCCACATACAAGGTACCTCATATTTCAGTTTTTGTGGTGACAGTTCATCTGTAAAGTATTTTAATACCAGTGTATGATTCTAGCTATTTCAAGAAAATGAGATATGGTTGTTTCAGTGTCTATTTCCATATTTTATTAGCTGTTAGGTAATTTATGTTTCTAAGCCATCCATTTCTGATGACATATTGAATGCTTATGGTTTATCTCTGGTATGAGAGGGCTGCTAGAAAGCGCTAGTTTATGATGGAAATGTATGCTAGTCAAGTGTAATATACTCACTTCTATATCGAGTCTTTCCTTTCAAGGAAAAGACGATAATGAATGTGCATACTGTTAGAGATAGGTATATAATTTAGAGTTTATCTTGTAGAGTTGGTGTTTGATTAGTGTTGCTCTAATGTTTCTATAAATGTAACCTCTCTACAACATTAATAGATATCAAGTTTATGTGCCTATGCCTAGCAAACATAAGTTGGTGCCTTTCAACTGGCCACTTGATGTATGTGTTCATATGGTCCAACTTCCATGTACACATGTATCTTCTACTTCAAAACTGTTACTTTTAATTACATTATACTTTATTTGTAGATGAATTGCCATTTGCACGAATCTGAATTTTGAGTATCTAATCTACCATTGCATGCTTGTGCTCCAAAACTTGTACGGAACATAGCTATAAATTGGCACTTGTGCCTAGAATGTAAGACATAGTATTAAGCCATTATGAAAATCCACTTGATTTGGCCTTTTTCTAATGTTCTGAATCTGATCACCTTGTGTTATGGTTTGCACGACTAAGAAGCAACTTGGACTATCAATTTGATTTTGAGTAGGGAATGTAGGTTGGTCAAATTGTTAGAAAGAAAAAAGATAAGAATGGCTTATCAGCTAAATCTTTGATTGAAAGGAGAATAGGGCATGTACTCTTTGCTATGCTCCTTCTTTGGTGATTCATGTTGTAAGGAGTAAAGAGTTAAAATTATTGAGCTTTTCTATACAATCTTTGAAAAACAGTGTCTGTGGCTAAGTTTTTTTTTTATTGGAAGCCATTGTGGTTTATTTTTCCTTGGAATGTACCTCGTGGTTCCATGATTCAGTAATCCTGATCTGATACGCTTATGAACAGTTACAGGATAACATTGACCTCTTCCGCTGGACGAGGAATAATATTATTTCCATCCTCAATGAGTATGTAGATTTTCAAAATGCTGCTTAAACATGTTCTTGGTGTTGCTAACGTAACAATTTGGTCTAACAAGAAGACTATATTTCAATTTGGACAGTATGAGGGATATGCCTGGCATAATGAGCCAGATGCCACCACTGCCTGTATCTATCGATGAGGATCTTGCAAATACTTTACTGCCTAATTCAATTCAGGTAACCCCTAACACAAACATCAAATGCTGTTTCAATCCAATAAACTACTTTCTCTTTGTTTTTTTTTTCCTTCTGCAAAAGAAATCATAAGATAAACCGGATCGTGCATGCTCTATTACAATCTTATTTACACCATTTCTTTTGTGTGTCCAGTCTCTGATGTTCGGCTCGCCTGGTGGGATCCACATGAAGCAGGAGCCAAGGTGCTGATAGATGATGATTCTGAAAGTTGAATTTTGATTTATCTGGTCTGTCTGCAAGTTCTGAAAATTTTCTGCTGTAAATGCATAAGAAGCTGGTAGGAGACGGTTCTCTTCTCTTTTTCATGTGTACAAGCGCAAGTATCTGATCTGACATTATCGGGTTCCAGAGGAGAGAGAAGCCGTCTCTGGGACTCAAGTGTTTCACCTTACCAGATATAGCCCAAGCACCAGATAATAAAAAAAAAAATTGCAGGCTGCTCAGCCTGTCTCCTGATTGCCTATAGTGGTACTGTAGCTGAGTTTTGATTAAGAAGCTTTGTATATATGATACAGAATGCTATTATGGAATGATTGATCCATATGGTGCTTGATTTATACCCTACTTTGTACAATGTGTTATGTGGGGTCAGGTTCATTTCAATGCTTTTTCTTATCAACTAAATAGGTGTATCTTATGTCAAAAAAACAAACAAAATTAGGTATATCTAATATTTAGTCTTAAGACCTGCTTATCTAGAAGCAATCGAGTGATGAGCGTTTCTTTTTATTCTTGAAGAATTGTTTAAGATTGATGTATCAAAGCATGAGCTTCCATGTGTAGGAGAGAGCTCTAAATTTTTTGTGATCCTCACTTTGAGAAAGGTCTTACGAGGGTTGGATAGAGAGAAGCACAACCAAAGTTGAGAAGAAATAATGATTGAGGTATATCATTGATGAGCTTGAATTTGAATCACAAGATTTCAAGTGTTTGATCAGTTGGGCAGACTCAACAGAGGTTGGGAAGAAATAATGAGTGAGGTATCGTTGTTGCACTTGAACCTTAGGTTCTAAAGTCGAAATTTAAGTGTTTGACCATTTGAACGAGTAAGATTTGGTAGGTTCATTTGAATGTTAATATACCTTATAAAATGTGAGCACTGATTGGGGCTTGTGCATTACCAGATTTTTTTGCTTTCTCGGTACCACCTGCATCATGGACTGAATAACCTTAACTTTTCCTTAATCATCTCTCCTTCATTTGGTCAATTGAGCTAACTTTGCCTTGAAAGATCTACCTGTTCCTTTTATTGTAAAAAATAGCATGCAAGGTCAGAGACACCACATTCCTTCATAACCCTTAGAGATGCATGATTTTCCTACTATAAGTTAACCATCTCTTTTGTAAACTCATCATAATGGTGAACTTAAAAAATTTAACACTGGTAACTAGCCTAAATGGGTGATTATGAAGAGCAAGCAACTTGCAAGTGGAATATGGAGTATACATTCTGATGAAGTTATAGATACAGTTTTATTTACGAGAACAAAGATATCTAGGCCATGACGTAAACATCTTCGCTATTTCTCAAGTCATGAAAGCCATGACTTCCTGTAAAATAAGAGCGGTCTCACTGAATCGGTTTTGGGTCAGAGCAACACTTCGAGCTTTCACAGCATCATGCAGCTGAATCAAATAAAACACTTGTCAATTGTATTATCATCATTCAAAATTTATTAAAGTAGAAAAACAATATCTGATACAAAAGTTGTGTTGTTTATTTATTTTCTGTCTTTGATTATTACCTAGTAATAGTATGTTAATCAATCAAGGAATGAAAGTCAATAGCTCAAACTGAAGAAAAAGATGAATGATACTACCTCTTCAATGGAGCAGAACATCTTATTGGCAAGGTCCGTAAGAGCCTTCTTTTGATCTTGCGGTGCACAAGAGATCATCAGACTGAAATCGCAAAACAGGAATGTGGATTTGAGGCATAGATCTTGTCCCATCAAATCCCACGAGTCATCGTCATCATCAATTGGATCATCTCCTAATGACAACATTTCAAAAGCGCACTCCTTGATTCGACAGGCACTCCCTTTCATCTCTACATCTGCCATTTTGCTACAATCTAAAGAGAAATGAGAGAATTGGTTAGATAATAGTCTACACATGAAATTCACAATCAATTGATGATCAGAAAGATGTTCTCTCTCCCTTCACAAGAAAAGCACACTTGGAAGCAAACCTCTGAGCTTAAGAAAGCTAAAGGGAAAAAAGTATCCTAGTATTAAAGCTATTATGATGAAAGGCACAAACTTTTCTTCCGCATTTGCATCATGGGAAAGTAGCCTAAAAACAAACTATTAGAGATATTAAAATCAATATCCCATGCATTTTCTTTCTGGGGATTCAAAGCAAGTTCTAAATTAACTTATCCTTTCTTCTATGTTTTGAGCTAAAAGTAAATTGTAAATGATGGGAGACTCTAGTTTACTTTCTTTCCCTCTTTGGCTTTCTAAGAGACAACCTATGAAATAAAGTTAAAAGTATACAGTAATTGTAAGGAAACAGAACTGTTGGCCTCTCTGATAGCTATTTGTAGGCACTAATTGCTTAACCTCTAGCTTGCATTCAAGAGACCTGTGGAACAGTAAAGTGATTTTCTGGGCTGTTCTATCATATTAGTAACATGAAACCATAGAATGATAAAGAGAAAAGATAAATAGAGCCAATAGATTAGGATTAGAATTTAGAAGCTCATTGTGAATATCAAAACACAAAAACAGGGGGGGTGGAAGTCTCATAATGTGGAGATGAAAGAACTCATCATCAATATTGAACTGCAACTCAAAATTTTCAAATTTGAAGGAAAAAAAAGTCTCCTAATGGCTTATCCTTACATGAAATTTAAAAATAAAAAAGAAGATGAGATCATGAAAATTAGAAAATAATTAGTTCCACCCAACAATCACGCATGAATGAGTCAACAAAAAACAATAATACCAAGAAGATTCAAAAGTAAATAGATGGTCTGATTGATTTATGAAGAGAAAGAGGTTAAGAAGAGCTTCAAAGATTGCATGTTTCATGAAATAAATAGATAAAACAAACAAAACAACTAAAGAATCTACAAATTAATTGAACAAACGTAGTCATTACCTTTGGAGAATGTTAGAACAAACAATAAAAGCTTGTCTTTGGCCGCCGACTTTGATCAATGTACTCTGAGTTTCTCTTTTTCACCTCTCTAAAGAACACACCAAATAAGCTGATCAATGTACTCTGGGATTCTCTTCTTCACCAAAATAAGGGCTTTCTAAGAAAAATATAATAATATTTTAATTAACACTGTATTTGGAGGCAGAGATTGTTATGTAAACGAGGAACAGATGATTGAATCATACTTATAGCTCTCGTGGTTCATATTTTAAAATTTTCACTCCTTATTCTATTAAATTAAATATAGGATTTAGCTATGCTTTACACATGTTGACCACTTTTGACCTTTGTACTCGTTTTTGTTCTTCTCTTTACCCATGTTGACCTGTATCCATTTTGAATTCATACTTTTTGCATGGAAGTAGATTTTTCAAGATTAAAATTAAATATCTATATTTCCTTTATATTTGGGACCGCCAGATTTGTCATGTTGCTCGTCTGATTGTCGCGTTTCTCAGTTCCCGAAGCAAGCTCAACTGTGGTTCATCTGTGTTTGGTTGCACCTTGTTCAGTTTGTTTTTCGATTAGTCAATAAAAGTGTCAGACTTAGTCTGGATTTGGTACCAGACTTCGTCTGATTTTTGGTGCCAGATCTACTCTGGTTTAGGTGTCTACCCAGTGCGGTTTAGGTCGTTCGTTATGTAAGGTTTTTGATAGTCAATTTAATTGGGATCTCTGTGTAGATCATATATCATTAGTTGGCAGTAGCGTCTTATAAGCGCTTAGACAGCGCGAGAATCAGTGTGGCAGCGATCAATTTTGGTCGGGTTTTATCCACTATAGCTAGGTTTTCCTCTATTTGCGACGATTTTTCCGTATAATGAAATTGATTTACTTTTTAAAAAAAGTATTTTCTTTATATTGTATACCATTTTAATAGTATTTTAGATCGATCTATATTTTTTTTCTTCACATTATCTATATTTAATTGATTACAGTCTTACTTCATTCTTTTTAAAGATAACCATAAAAACAGATAATGTTTTAACCTCTGAGTTCAAAAACTAAAGGTCAGTTTAGTTGTTCAACGAAAACTAATCTTGTATTAATTTTCTATTTGTAAACTTGCTAAGACCGTTAGTTTTTATGTGAAATGACCATAACACCCCTTTTTGTTCTTCTTCTTTGATTCTCCAAAGCTAGATCCAAACTTGGGACGTAGAGGAGCTGCTTGTGCTGTTGGAACCTCCACCTGGGTCCGAACTTGGGATGCGATTGAGGCTTGTCATCAACGAGGCGGAAGGAGGAGTCACTGCCCCGATTGCGGCGTTGGATTTATTGAAGATATTGGAACTCCTTCTCGATCCCCAATTTGCCACTACCGTCAATCACTGACGATTGATAATCTTAGCGCGACAAATCCGGATCGGGGAGCGAGTCCTAGGCTGTGCCGTAGTCAGAGAAGCGACAGAGATAGATCCTCTTTCATCCCTATCATCGTCCTCCGTGGAAGATTAGAAAACCCTCCGGCGTCCCTGGTTCAAAATTATTGCGACCCATGTGGTTGAAGATCTACATTGCGTCGTGTGCAAGGAACGATTTGAGTTCAATTCCGAAACTCGAGAAATGCCCTGGAAGCACATTTACCATCTCGATTGCATCCTCCCATGGCTCTCTCTCCAAAACTCTTGCTCGGTCTGCTGCCACGAGCTTCCCACTGACGTTCGTGGTTTCGAACGGAGTTCGCCGAAGTTCAATGGAGCTGTGGACGAAGAAGCAGTGGGATTAACAATTTTCTAGCTTCCCCGAGGTGGGTTCGCGGTTGGGAGGTTCAGCGACTGCATGAGAGCCGCCGAGAGGGAGCTTTCGGTGGTGTACGTCGAGATGGACGGTGGATTCGACACAGTTTGAGCTCCGATAAAGAGTTTGACTTTAGTGTTTGGGGTTTGACTTTAGGGTTTTAAATCATGGTTTGGGGGTTGACCAGTCTATTTGGGGTTTGACTCATGGTTTAGGGTTTGACTTATTTGTTTAGGGGTTGACTTTAGGGTTTAAAGGTTGATCAGTCTGTTTGGGGTTAAGGGAAATATTAAAAATGTGAGGTGCATGTGCACCACACATGCTTCCAAAAGTGTGTATTTTAACATTTTACAAATGAAAAAATGTTTAAGTTAGTTTTTGTTGAGCAACCAAATTGACCGATACATTTTGAACATAGAGAATAGAACACTATTATTTTTTGCACTTACCCTTATTTTTTAAGAAGAAGAAGATAGAAATTGGTCAATTATTTTATCTTAGTTCGTCTAAATCCTCATGTTCTATAAGATACTATTACAATTCAGAAAATAAGATAATTTATTGTTTTGGTTAATTATTAGAGCATTCACATTGGTAGCTTCTGATGACAGTTATGTTTGTTATTGATGAAAAGAATGTGCCCTGTCTGCACTGGTGGCAGCTTCTGATGGCGTAAATTGGCCAAAACGGGGAGCTTGCTAACGATGAGAGAGGTCAGTGTCACGGGATCAAAATTTGGCAACTTGGATCCTTGCGGTCTCAAGGCTTTTCTCACCAAATCAAGGTGGTGAGGTAGAAAATGACTTGAGCAAACTACACTCTTGGGGAAGAAAACAAATCAAAG
>JAYMSW010000216.1:0-26994 GCA_036897725.1 Erodium texanum
GGGTTCCTCGTGCCGAGAGGCTGATCAAGAATCCAAGGATCCTCCCAGAATGGACTCTGATCGCCTAACCCTAGAGACCATCATAATGTGGTAGGATCGAAAAGAGCGAGGAACCTCGGATCTTGAGAGAGTCTCGTGATGTGACGAATGAAGAGCAAAGAGAATAGAGAGGGGATGATGACATCTCTGAGATACCCTCCTCCAAAAAACATCTCTCTCGGTAGCGAACCTCCACCAGCACTTTAGAAGAACACTAAAGTTGACCTCCGACAATCTGCGGATACTAAGACCACCAGACTTCTTAGAGGAGCAAACCAAATCCCAAGGCACTCTGGAGAAGCCTCTACGATCCACCCTAAACGACCACAAAAATCTCCTCTTAAACTGCTCCCTCTGCCTAATGACCTGCCTCGAAGCTCTGAACATGGACATATAATAAACCGGAAGGCTGGCGAGGTTAGACGGGATAAGGGTGTGTCGCCCACCCATAGAAAAGAACCTCGACTGCCAAACACCCAATCTATCTCTGAACTTGTCCACAACCGGCGTCTAAAAATAGACGAGCCTGGGGTTGCTACCCAAGTGGAAACCCAGATAAGTCACAGGAAGATGGCCAAGCGTGCAACCCATGGCAGCAGTGAGGGAGAGGCTAGAGCTGGCACCACGGTAACGGTTGGAAATCAACGCATTAAATGCGAAAGATAGGGTCCCGAACAAATCTGGCTTGAGTTTGACATAAAGGCTTCGCAAAGACGATGGATTGAGGCCAAAAGAGGGAGCCGAGTAGGGTTTGGCTCATTTCTCAAGGAGATATAGGACATGGAGGGTTTGCGAACTTAGATCCAATACATGCGTTCCTCGGTAGGTGAGAAAGCTAGGGTTTTGGAGGTGAGAAGAGGAAATCAAAGAAAGGGTTCCATAGGGATTGAGAGTAACTAATCTGAAGGCTGAAGCTGAGAGTGACGAGAGAGAGAGAGAGAGAGCGAGAGAGAGAGAGAAATAGTTGAATTGAGATGATTCAACTTCCACGAGTGATATCCAGCTGTAATGGTGATCCAACGGACGAGATAAACCCTAGAAGATCGGACGGCTTAAGAGTGTGCTTGCTATCTTGGTGTGAAGTAGGCTACTAGTTGATGGACTGTGCTCGATGAGGGACTAGGCTCGGACAAGTCTAGGGTCTATTCTCATGGGCACGACCCTGGCTAAACATCGGGGCCTCCTTGGGTGTTAGGCCAATGTAGAGGAACTGAATGGCCGACCGATTAACCGACGGTTACTGGGGTTGCTCCCCGGTCACCGGTTGAAATCCTCCCGGTTTCCAGCTTTCTCTGCCCCCCTCCAAGCCAATATCATCCGGCACGGTGTTTTTCAGCACGTTTGCGGTCGGTTTCGATCGGTTTCCATAGTCCGGTTACAATCTAAATAGCCCTACTCAAGGGAACACCCCAGTGGCCAACGGCTCACATCTTGTTAGAGGAGATCATGAGTTCGAACTTCACTAGAAAGGATAAGATGATATTAAAGATAGATTAAATTGTAATTTGTCAAAAAAAAGAAAGAGAAGAAGAATTGGGTAAGAAAATAGATACTTAAAGAATAATCGAATAAGATTATCCTTAACAAAATGGAGAAAACAGAAAAAGGACCGACCCGCGTCACCCTAAACACCTCCGGGCTGGTGTGTGTATTTGAGAGTTTCGCTTCTCTACACTTTCTCTGTCGCTGAGTATATCATTGTATCGCAGCACTTTGTTTGACAAACCTCTCTCCGTCTTTGCTCTCACTCCCTCCTCGCCCTCTCTCTGCCCGGATGTGTCTCCATACCCTTTTTCTCTCCTCTCCTCATAGGTCTGCTTCTCACTCTATCTGTATCTTTATATCTATGTGTTTTGCATATACCTGTATTCAGGTGATCTGTTTCCTCCATGGTGGATTTTTTTTCGTGAAAAGCTCTTGTTTTTTCTCCTGGGTTTTGGTTAATCTGAGGTTTTGATTTTTATATTCTTGTTAATAGTTGAAAGTAGAGAAGTTGGGGTGAGATGACGACCGCACGATCGAGCTTGCCGTCGAGGCTGCGGCAACTCCTCTCCGGGGAGAGCGCTGTGGGTCCCTCTGTTAAGCTGGACTCCGAGCCCGTAAGTACTTTTTTCCCCTCCTTATTTCTCTTGCACTTATTTCGTGATGGCGCATTTCTGTGTTGAGTGCATGTGGGTTTTCAGTGATGTATGCTTAGGGTTTTGTATGAATTTGGTATCATGTGTTGGCTCTAATGGGGTTTCTTTTGCACCCTTCTATTTATGGTAATGGTCGTTTTGTTATTGCAGAAGAGGGGTTTTTAGAGGGGGCTTCTGTTTTTTAGTTCAAATTTGGGTTTGTGATTATTTTGGAATTATGTTGCTTTTGGTGTTTTACAGTTTCCGTTTGGATGTATGTGGGTACATGTTAATGCCTATTGCCATTGGTGTCAGTTTCCGAACTTTTATATGCTTGAGGGCATTCACTGTACTATTCTAGGGTTTTTGAGTGTTTTTTTTTTGGGCACAATCTGGACTCTGCTTATAACCCATTTGGATTTGTATGGTTAAGTAAAATGCTTGAATGCACACGAGATTAGGATAAGAAAGTATCTACTGACGATATTCGATAGAAATCTGTCCCCTCTTCCTGCTCATCATTTAGTATTGTGGAACTTCAGCTGTCGCAGCAAGATACATATATCTGTAGATTAGTTGGTATACCTTGTAAATAAGTTCCTTTGATGAGTATTACCCATGTGAATCCTACTGGAGTTACTTTTTTACTTGCCTATGGTTGCCATTTACATGATATAATGGAACAATTTGTTTGTGCAATGCACAAGAGTTTTAAGTCTAATTGTGGTTATGCTTGTGTGCAACTTTTGCATATGGTCAGACTGAGCTTTCAATTTATCTGAGAAAATAAAAGATAGTGGGTGACTAGTTTTGCCAGTAAGGCTTTATGACACTGATTAATGGATAACCTAATGTACGAATGGCTTGCCTATACAAACCATATAGCTCTGGCAGTTCACCTAGTCAATATCTTTAACATCTTCATTTCCAATAGGCGAATAGATCGGTGTATAGAATGCTAAAGCAGAAACATAGTTTGTAGTTTTATCTTCCATTAACTCTTACTTGCCAGTTTAAATGAATTTGGAATTTACCACACAGTGAAACTTACAAGAATAGATGTATTAACTATTTGGTCCATTGTTAGCTCTAAACATATGTTTTAATTGAAAGCATCATCACCTGTGTTTTAAGAACAAAAAATCACAGCCTAATGTAATAGTGCATCTAATCTTACTGCAATTAGGATGATGTTTATGCTCAAATATATATCAAAAACAATTTTCAGATTAGGACATGGATTAATTTATTTGTTAGTATTGTCTCACGTGCCTTTGCCAGTTTAGGATTATTTTGTCTTTATGATCCATTTGGATGATGAGGGTATTATGACAAAATAGGTTGTTTGGCTGAGGAGTTGAAATCTTACATTCTATTATTTTACGTATACAGCAAAAGTAAAGTTATCTATAAATATGTGATTCTTGGCATTTCAAGTTCGGTTACGAGATAGTAGAAATTAGAATTTCAATTGAAAGGCTTGCTTTCCTGTTTTTTTCTTTCTTTCTTTTTTCTGGGAGGGGAGGGGGGTGAGGTGAATCGGTGGGTTTTCAATATGTGCTATTAATGATTAGCTCTCTTGCTCCATCCTTATGGTATCTTCGACACCCATTTCTGTACCCTTTCCTATGGTTCCTCCGTCCATTTCAAGCTGCCGCAGGTATGCTAGAGGGAATATATATCTTTTCTTGTTAGAAACATTTACAAAGTAGGTTTGCAGGGAGTTTTAATTTTTTTGCTATTACATTCTGTTGCACACCCATACCATGTCATATGAATACTAGTACATGATGCCATTTCTATATATAATCTGCTTGGAGCTAACAGAAAATCTTTAGACATCTTAAGCTATTTTTGCCGTGATTAATCATGTTATTTTATTGGGTAAGTTGCTTAGAGATGTAATAATTATGGTCCAATGCATTCATTCATTTTTTGCCTGTTAACAAATTTGAGACATACTACGAAAAAACAATATTTTTCTGCATGACATATTTGATTGCAGCTGGGTATTCTATAGTGCGAAATCGCAGCACATTTTTGAAGATTATGAAGAATACTGTCCACATTCACCATAGAGAGAGAAATAAACTAATTTAGTTTGTGTACAAAGTATTGCATACTTCTGAAAGGAAATATGTGTGGCCTCTACATGGGCTCTATTGGTATTTTCATTTTTTTTAATACACACGTAGCTCTGATTCAACATTTGAACATGCAGCCTCCGGAAATCAAAGCATTCATTGACAAGGTCATACAATGCCCCCTGCATGATGTAGCAATCCCTCTATCTGGCTTCCATTGGGAGTATAGTAAGGTTGTAGTAAGCCTGTTGTGAGATGTAGCAATATATAGTTTCTGGTTCATTATTTCTTCATTCCTTTACTAATTTGATCCTTCAAACACAGGGAAACTTCCATCATTGGAGGCCGCTTTTTTTGCATTTTGATACATATTTCAAGACTTACTTGTCTGCCAGGAATGATCTCCTGTTGACAGATAAAATTTTAGAGGATGATGGCCCATTCCCAAAACATGCAGTTCTACAGATTTTACGAGTGATGCAAATTATTTTAGAGAATTGCCATAACAAGAGTTCATTCGATGGCTTAGAGGTATGTTATAATGATCTTAGTTAAAAATCACACATTTTCTCAGAGGGATTGAAATGTTGTGCTTTGAGTATTTGTTACTTAGCTATTTATGCAACTATATCTCTGGAAGCATCATTCATTTTTTTGAGATCTAGTTATTCTTCCTTTTCAGCATTTCAAGCTTCTACTTTCATCAACTGATCCTGAGATACTTATAGCCACATTAGAGACACTTTGTGCCCTAGTCAAAATAAACGCCTCCAAGTTGCATGGAGGTGGCAAGTTGATTGGATGTGGTTCAGTGAACAGCTATCTTCTATCCCTAGCACAAGGTTGGGGGAGCAAGGAAGAAGGCCTGGGTTTATATTCATGTGTTATGGCAAATGAGAGAACCCAGGATGAAGGCCTTTCTTTGTTTCCATCTGATGCAGAGCGTGATTGTGATAAGTTTTTGTACAGGATTGGTTCAACCCTCTACTTTGAGCTGCATGGGTGTAATGGTCAAGAGGAAAATTGTGCAATTGCTAATTCTTCTAGTTCCAGAGTTATCCACATTCCTGATCTGCATCTGCTGAAGGATGATGATCTGTCACTGATGAAACAGTGCATTGAGCAATACAATGTACGTCCTGACCTTAGGTTTGCGTTGTTCACGAGAATCAGATATGCTCATGCTTTCCGTTCTCCAAGGATAAGCAGACTGTACAGTAGGATTTGCCTTCTTGCATTCATTGTGCTCGTTCAGTCCACTGATGCTAATGATGAACTCTTATCCTTCTTTGCCAATGAACCTGAATATACAAATGAGTTAATCAGGATTGTGCGGTCTGACAAATCTGTTCCCGGGGCAATTAGAACACTTGCAATGCTTGCCTTGGGAGCTCAATTAGCAGCATATACATCTTCTCATGAGCGCGCACGAATATTGAGTGGATCTAGTATCAGCTTTGCTGGTGGCAACCGCATGATTCTTCTCAATGTGCTTCAGAGGGCTGTTCTGTCACTGCATTCTTCCAATGACCCGTCATCTGTTTCCTTTGTGGAAGCACTTCTTCAGTTCTATTTACTCCATATTGTTTCTACCTCAGCTGCAGGGAGTAATCTTAGAGGGTCAGGAATGGTCCCCACATTCTTACCTCTTTTGGAAGATTCTGATCCCACACATATGAACCTTGTATGTTCTGCTGTGAAAACACTACAGAAGCTTATGGATTACAGTAGTTCTGCTGTGTCTACATTTAAAGACTTGGGGGGAGTGGAGCTCTTAGCACAAAGACTACAGATTGAAGTAAACAGATTGATTGGTTTGGGAGCTAATGACAATTCACTGGTGATCGGCGAGTCCTCAAAGTACAGTGGTGATCAGTTATACACCCAGAGGAGGCTCATCAAAATTTTACTGAAGGGCCTTGGGTCTGCTACATATGCCCCTGCCAACTCTACCAGATCCCAGAGCTCTCATGATAGTGCTCTTCCAGTTACTCTCAAACAAATATTTTGGAATGTTGATAAATTTGGAGGGGACATATATTACTCAGCTGTCACTCTAATGAGTGAAACCATCCACAAAGATCCAACTTGTTTTTCCATGCTGCATGAGATGGGGATTCCAGCTGCATTTCTATCTTCGGTGTCAGCTGGAATACTTCCTTCGTCCAAGGCTCTTACATGTGTTCCCAATGGTTTAGGTGCTATTTGTCTCAATGCCCAAGGTTTGGAGGCTGTCAAAGAAACTTCAGCATTGCGGTTTCTTGTTGACATCTTCACAAACAAGAAATACATTGTAGCAATGAATGAAGCCATTGTCCCTTTGTCAAATGTAGTTGAAGAACTTTTGCGTCATGTATCTTCATTGAGGAGCACTGGTGTTGATATAATCATTGAAATTATTGATAAACTTGCTTCTTTGGAGGGCGGTGGTACAGGATCATCTAGCAAAGTTGGTGCGAGTACCGCAATGGAAATGGATTCTGAAGAAACAGAAAGTGAAGGCACCTGTTTGGTTGGCACGGGAGATACAGCAGCTGCAGGAGTTAGTAATGATCATTTCATTCAACTATCAGTTTTTCATTTGATGGTCTTGGTTCATAGGACAATGGAAAATTCTGAAACATGTAGGCTATTTGTAGAGAAATTAGGCATTGAAGCCTTACTGAAGCTGTTGTTACGACCTAGTATCACACAGTCATCTGAGGGGATGTCTATTGCTTTACATAGCACCATGGTTTTCAAGGGTTTTACGCAGCATCATTCTACTCCATTAGCACGAGCTTTCTGTTCATCCCTTGGGGATCATCTGAAGAAAGTTCTGCATGGATTTAACGTGGTCTCGGGATCTTTTATGTTGGATCCAAGGGGTACTCTAGATAACAGCATATTTACTCCACTCTTCCTTGTTGAGTTTCTTTTATTCCTTGCTGCTTCAAAAGACAACCGTTGGGTTACTGCATTGCTCACAGAATTTGGAAATGATAGCAAGGATGTTTTGGAGGATATTGGATGTGTTCATCGAGAAGTTCTATGGCAGATAGCTGTCCTTGAGGATGATCCCGCTGGCACTGTTTCAGAGTCACAAAAGTCGGAACCAAATACAAATGAATCTGAAGAGCAACGCTTCAATTCTTTCAGACAGATGGTTGATCCATTGTTGAGAAGGAGGACATCTGGATCTACTATTGAATCCCAATTTTTTGACCTCATAAACCTGTACCGTGATCTTGGTCGTGCTACAGGGTTTCAATCTAGACTTGGTGCTGATGCCCCCCCTAGTCTGCATGTCGGATCCCGTAATCAATTGCATCAGTCTGATTCTCCTGATGCTGCTGAGAAGAAGGAATATGATAAACAGAAGTCCTACTATACTTCCTGTTGTGACATGGTGAGGTCATTGTCTTTTCACATTACCCATTTGTTCCAGGAGTTGGGGAAGGTGATGTTACTTCCTTCTCGTCGGCGAGATGATGCTGTGACTGTAACTCCTACTTCAAAATCAGTGGCTTCTACTTTTGCTTCCATTGCTTTGGATCACATGAATTTCGGGGGTCATGCAAACCCCTCGGGGTCCGAATCATCTGTATCAACTAAGTGTCGCTACTTCGGTAAGGTTATTGATTTCATTGACGGCATTCTCTTGGACCGGCCAGATTCTTGCAACCCTGTTCTTGTAAATTGTTTATATGGTCGTGGAGTTGTTCAATCAGTTTTGACCACATTTGAAGCTACCAGTCAACTGCTATTTACTCTTAATAGAGCTCCTGCTTCTCCTATGGAGACTGATGATGGTAATTCAAAGCAAAATGAGGAGGGTCTGGATTCGGATTATTCATGGATTTATGGTCCATTAGCTAGCTATGGCAAACTTATGGATCACCTGGTGACATCATCTTTTGTTCTGTCTCCTCTTACAAAGCACTTGCTTATACAGCCTCTGACGAATGGAGCTATTCCTTTTCCACGAGATCCCGAGGCTTTTGTGAAGATCCTCCAGGCCATGGTGCTCAAGGCCGTACTTCCTGTTTGGACTCATCAACAGTTCACCGATTGCTCATATGATTTCATCACTACAGTCATTTCCATCATTAGGCACATCTATTGTGGGGTTGAAGTAAAAGATGCTAACAGCAATTCAAATGCTCGTGTTACCGGCCCTCCTCCAAACGAAACAACTATATCAACCATTGTGGAGATGGGTTTTACTCGGTCTAGAGCCGAAGAAGCTTTGAGGCAAGTTGGTTCGAATAGCGTGGAGTTAGCAATGGAGTGGTTGTTCTCACATCCAGAGGAAGTTCAGGAAGAAGAAGATGATGAGCTTGCTCGAGCACTTGCCATGTCCCTTGGAAACAATGAATCAGAAATGAAGGATGAGCCTGTGGATGATAATGGTAAGGTGGTTGAAGAAGAGATAGTGCAGCTTCCTCCTGTTGAAGAGTTGTTGTCAACATGTGCCAAGCTTTTACAGATGAAGCAAACTCTAGCTTTTCCGGTTCGGGGCCTTCTTGTGATGCTATGCTCCCAAAATGATGGTCAGTACCGGTCAACCGTTGTGTCCTTCGTAGTTGAGCGAATCAAAGATTGTAGTTCGATTTCAGACAGTGGGATTAGCGCTCTGCTGTTCTCTCTGTTTCATGTCCTTGCTTTGATTCTTCAAGAAGATGAAGCGGCACGAGAAATTGCCTCCAAAAATGGTTTGATCAAAGTTGCTTCGGATTTACTTCTTCAGTGGCATCCAGATAAGTCCCAAGTTCCGAAGTGGGTAGCAACTGCTTTTCTTGCTATTGATCGGCTCTTACAGGCAGATACAAAATTAAATTCTGAGATGGTGGAGCAGCTGAAAAGATCTGATCTTGTTATTGATGAGGAGAAGAAAAATAAGTTGAAGTCTGCATCGGGAATGTCTCCTATCCATATAGATGTAGAGGAAGAGAAGAGGCTTATTGAGATTGCTTGTAGCTGTATGAAGAACCAGCTTCCATCAGAAACGATGCATGCAGTTGTGCAGCTATGTGCTACACTGACCAAATCTCATTCAGTTGCAGTAAGCTTTCTTGATTCTGGAGGGTTGACTTTATTGCTTTCTTTACCTACAAGAAGCCTGTTTCCTGGGTTTGACAATTTTGCTGCTACTATTATCCGTCACATCCTTGAAGATCCTCAAACTCTCCAGCAAGCAATGGAGTCTGAGATACGGCATAGCCTTGTAGCTATTGCCAACAGGCAACCGAATGGAAGGGTCACTCCTCGCAATTTTCTATCGAGCTTAAGCTCTGTCATTTTACGTGATCCAGTGATTTTCATGCAAGCTGCTTTGTCTGTGTGTCAAGTTGAGATGGTTGGTGAAAGGCCATATGTTGTCTTGCTGAAGGACCGTGAGAAAGATAAAAGCAAAGAGAAGGAGAAAGAGAAGGCACAACCAACTGATGGGAAGGTCACTCTGGGGAGTAACGGCCATGGGAAATCTACTGATTCAAACTCCAAGAGTGTGAAAGCTCATAGGAAACCTTGCCAGAGCTTTATCAATGTAATTGAGCTTCTGCTAGATTCAGTGTGCAGTTTCAAACCTCCATCAAAAGATGACATGGTTTCAGATGATGCACAATCAACAACTGACATGGACATTGATGTTGCTGCAATCAAGGGAAAAGGAAAAGCTGTCGCCTTTGTGCCTGAAGCGAAGGAACCCATGAGTCTGGAAGCTTCTGCAGCACTTGCAAAGGTTGTTTTTATTTTGAAGCTTTCGACAGAGATACTTCTGATGTATTCTTCATCTGTTCATGTGCTGCTTCGGAAAGATCTTGAGGTTGGTAAATGTGCTGGTTCAATGTTTCACCATATTCTTCACAAGTTTGTACCATGTTCGAGGAATTCGAAGAAGGAAAAGAAAGATAGTGATTGGGCACATAAGCTCTCTACAAGGGCAAGTCAATTCTTGGTGGCATCTTGCGTTCGTTCTTCGGAGGCAAGAAGACGAGTTTTTACTGAGATAAGTTACATATTTAACGATTTTGTTGATTCTTCTAATGGGGCTAGAGCGCCAGGAAATGACATACAAGGTTTTGTTGATTTGCTTAATGATATACTTACTGCTCGCACACCTACTGGTTCATACATATCAGCAGAAGCTTCTGCTACTTTTGTAGATGTTGGTCTGGTCAGGTCATTGACTCAAACTCTCCAGGTATTGGACCTTGACAATGCTGACTCACCAAAGGTTGTTACGGCTCTTGTTAAAGCCTTGGAACAGGTCACCAAGGAACACGTGCGTTCTGCTGATTCTACGGGAAAGGCTGAGAGTTCAACAAAACCTCTCGATCATGATCAACCTGGCAGAACTGAGGATGTTGAGGCATCTCAGTCCATGGAAACAGCTTCTCAATCTAATCATGATTCTCTTGGAGCTGAGAATGTTGAATCTTTTAACATTGTCCAAACTTATGGTGGATCTGAGGCTGTTACAGATGATATGGAACATGATCAGGATCTTGATGGTGAAGATGACTATATGCATGAGACTTCTGAGGGCACCAGGGGTCTTGAAAATGGCATTGATTCTGTGGAAATACGATTTGATATCCAGCCACACATACAAGAGAATATCGATGAAGATGATGATGAAGAAGATGATGATGATGAGGAGGAGATGTCTGGAGATGAGGGTGATGATGGGGATGATGTAGACGAGGACGAGGATGAAGATGATGAGGAACATAACGATTTGGAAGAAGATGAAGTCCATCATCTGCCACATCCTGACACAGATCAAGACGATGAGCATGATATTGATGATGATGAGTTTGATGAGGAAGTAATGGAAGAAGAAGATGATGATGAGGACGATGATGAGGACGGAGTTATACTTAGACTTGAGGAAGGAATCAATGGGATAAATGTATTTGACCATATTGAGGTTTTTAGTAGAGATCATAGTTTGAACAATGAAACTCTCCATGTGATGCCAGTTGAAGTTTATGGTTCTAGACGTCAAGGCCGTACTACTTCCATATACAATCTATTGGGCAGAACTGGTGATGTGACTGCTTCCTCGCAACATCCCCTTCTTGTGGGGCCATCCCCACTGATGTCAGCGTCTAACAGACAGACAGGTAAATTTCATTTCAAGGGCAATTCTGTCATTTTGAAAAATAATAATTTTTTCCATCCATTTAGACAGAATGTTCTGGCATTTCTCTCCATTTAGACAGACAGGTGTACAATGTTTCGAACAAAGAGTAGTTTAAAGGAATTTGTGCATTTCTGGAATTTTTCTCATAGGGTTGTTTTGCATTTGTTGGCGATTCATTAAGGTTGTTTTAAGGATTTTTTTTCTTCTTCATTTCCATGTTTGATTTAGTAATCTGTATCATGTATTCTGACAGCTCTCTTAAATTTTCCAGATAATAACACAGATGTGGTTCTTTCAGATAGGAACTTGGAGAACTCATCATCATTGGATACTGTATTTCGATCACTTAGAAATGGACGTCATGGGGCCCGCTTGAACATGTGGATGGATGAGAACCAGCAAGCCGGTGGATCAAGTTCCTCAAGTGTTGTACCTCAAGGACTTGAAGAACTGCTTGTTTCACAGTTAAGCCGTCCAACTCCTGACAATCCTTCAGACCAAACCACAACACCCTCGGATCAACAGAGTAAAGCCAGTCAGGTACAAGAACCTGGTACGGGGCCCGAAACTGAAAACAATGTAAATAATGATTGTGGTAATGTACCCGCTCCTTCGACTGTGATTGATAACTCTAGTAACACTCAAATGAGACCTGTGGTAAGTGAGACTTCGCAAGGAGCAAGCTTGTTTGAGCACAATTACACTGCTGTTCGTGATGTTGAAGCAGTGAGTCAAGAAAGTGGTGGTAGTGGGGCCACTTTAGGGGAGAGTCTCCGGAGCCTTGATGTTGAAATTGGAAGTGCCGATGGCCATGAAGATGGTGGAGATAGACATGGTTCTGCAGATAGAGCTCCCTTGAGTGATTCCCAAGCAATTCGCATGAGAAGAGCAAATGCTGGAAGGGATGTATCGCTTCACAGTGTGACCGAAGTTTCTGAAAATTCAAGCCGTGAAACCGAACAAGATGGTTCAGCAGAGCAGCAGATTGGTACTGATAGTGGCGCTGGAGCAATTGATCCTGCATTTCTGGATGCTCTTCCTGATGAGTTACGTGCTGAGGTTGTTTCTGCTCAACAAGCTCAAGCGCCTCAGCCTTCTAATGCTGAACCTCAAAATGCTGAAGATATCGATCCGGAATTTCTAGCGGCTCTTCCTCCAGACATACGGGCTGAAGTTTTGGCTCAGCAACAAGCTCAAAGGGTGCATCAATCTCAAGAATTGGAAGGTCAACCTGTGGAAATGGATACTGTCTCTATCATTGCAACATTTCCTTCTGAATTGCGTGAAGAGGTAAGTTGGTTATCAAGATTTAGTTTGCTGAATGGAATTGGATGTGATTGCATAATTCCAATTTTTTAGAATAATTTATTTACATATCCCCAGGTTCTTTTAACATCTTCTGATGCTATACTGGCCAATCTCACACCTGCCCTTGTCGCTGAGGCACACATGTTGAGAGAGAGATTGGCTCATCGCTACCATAACCGTGCTCTATTTGGTATGCACCCAAGGAATCGTCGGGGTGAGACTTCAAGACGAGGTGATGGCATTGGGTCGAGTCTTGACCGAGCCGGGGGAAGCATTGCTGCACGCAGGTCTGCAGGTGCCAAGCTAATTGAAACTGACGGGGCTCCTTTGGTTGATACAGATGCTCTGCAAGCCATGATCAGATTGCTGCGCATAGTTCAGGTACACATTTATGGATTTACCTTTTGTATGTATTTGTGTACATCGTTTCTGAAATGTCTTTATGACTTGTACATATATGGTTGTGATTTTGTAGCCACTGTATAAAGGTCATCTTCAGAGGCTTCTGTTGAACTTATGTGCTCATAGTGAAACCAGAACTGCTCTTGTGAAAATTCTCATGGAAATGCTGATGCTTGACATAAGGAAACCCGTTGGGCAGTCCAATGTTGTTGAGCAATCTTATCGATTATATGCATGTCAGAGTAACGTGATGTATTCTCGTCCTCAGTCTTTTGATGGTAAGATTTTGATTCTTCGTTGTCTTCAATCAGCAATTACAGTTTAATTTGGTGTACTATCTGGATTGAGGTTGCATTTATTGTTTTAGCTGTCATTGTTTCTGGTTTGTTTAGGAACTTGTTTTCTAATTTCTGTGCACTCAGAAATACCACTGACTACTTTTGCAGTGGATTTCTTCCTCCTTAAGCACATTCTGCCATGAATACACACCTCTGATAATGGTTATTGCTTACTTGAAAGTGTTGATTATAATTTGTTGGGTGATAACTTCAGAATGTAAAAAATACTAAAATGTCTATAAATAACTCTTGCATATCCAATGTTTAATTTATCTGGTTCTTATATACTTTTTATTTTGTAGGAGTCCCTCCATTGGTGTCACGCCGTATTCTTGAAACTCTTACTTATTTGGCCCGAAATCATCCTTATGTGGCGAAGATTTTGCTTCAAATTAGGCTGTTGGGACCAGCCCAACATGAGCTACAGGATATTAGCCAGGCTCGTGGTAAGGCTGTATTGGATGCTGAAGAGGACAATCACCAGGATGGCTATCTATCAGTTGCATTGCTCTTGAGTCTCCTGAATCAACCTCTGTATTTTCGTAGCATAGCCCATCTTGAACAGGTGCTCTTCTTTTTTTGTATCAATTTATTTTCCTTATTGTTTATTCTGGGGATAATTGCAAAAAAAAAGGGAAGTGAAAAGACAGAAACTCTTTTTAAATTATCTTTTTAAATAACACGTAAAACTTTGAAGTCATTTTTTTAAAATTTAGTTTGCATTTTCTAAAATTTATATTACATGTAAAAAAATTGTTGGTTTTAATTCTAGGAGCAATTGTGGCATTTAAAAAAAAAATTGCCTCTGACCCATTTTCCGTGCATATTGATGGATTTTGTCAAAATGGTGCAAAGAGTTTTGACAAGTCCGTGGCAATTTGTTGTAGTTGACAAAGTAGAAAGTAACAACTTGCAAAAGTCAGATTTTACATGGCAGCTTTGTGCAATTATCCCTTTATTCTATTTTGATGTTTGAGTGCTCATGATAAATCATTTTCAGCTTCTCACCTTATTGGAAGTCATCATCGATAACGCCGAAAGCAAATCGAGTGTGTCTGACAAACTTAGTACACCTGCTATCACTGAACAACCATTGGATTCTCAGATTCCTACCTCGGATGCTGAGGTAAATGTGCAGCCCGATGCTATATCTTCAGGTGTTGGTTCTGCGTCGTCTAGTGCCATTGAATCTACGACTTCTTGTGTAAAAGCTGAGTGTGATGTGGAGAGCATATTGTTGGATCTGCCGCAGTCAGAGCTTCGCCTTTTATGTTCATTGCTTGCTCGTGAAGGGTATGTCGAGATTCTTTTACACCCTCTGTTTTTTTCTCTGTTCAATTTTTTAGGTAGTTCTCAATCCTCTGGGTTTGCCTCGTTGTCTTGGACATGCTTTGAGCCTCTCTCATCTTGTCTACAAGGGCAAAATGTATATTCTGGTTCTCTTTTGGTAATTCCTGCTAGCAATCAAGGGCGAACTTGGTATTTTAAAATAAATTGGTCACATGACATGCACACGAGCTCCCCTATTTCTTTTGAAATTACCGATTTTGCCCTTAAATGATTTTTTTTTTTTACGAAGGAACAAAAGAGCCTCAACTTCTGAATTATACACATATCTTTTCTTGAATTTAAAGATATTTTTAATGTTATGTTAATAGATATTTTTTTACTTTTTCTTTGATTTTAAAGTTATTCGCGGTGCAAAATGAAAATTGAAGAAACAATTATTTGAAATTACAACTGCTTTTTCAGATGTTCAATGGTCATGTTTGTCTGTATAACTGTATTACAACTTTTTCTTATTGTTATTTTGTCAAGAATTTTGTTATATGAATCGGGTCTGATTCGCTACATGTGCAGTTTGTCCGATACTGCGTATTCTCTAGTGGCCGAGGTGATGAGGAAGCTGGTATCAATCGCCCCCGCTCATAGCCACCTCTTCATTACCGAACTTTCAGCTTCCATTCAAAACTTAACCAAATCTGCCACGAACGAGTTACACATGTTTTGTGAAACAATGCAAGCTCTCCTCAGCATGACATCATCAGATGGAGCTGCAATTCTACGGGTTCTTCAGGCTATAAGCCCTCTCGTCGTACCCATGATTGATAAAGAGAATAAACCAGAGACTGAAAGGGATCACACCGTGTCTCTTTCACAAGTATCAAACATCAGCGTGGCTTTAGAGCCTTTGTGGTCAGAGCTCAGCATTTGCATCAGCAAAATCGAGAGCTATTCGGATTCTTCGCCCGATTCGAAATCTTCCTCGTCTCTTCCTCCGGGAACTCAGAATATATTGCCATATATCGAATCGTTCTTCGTAATGTGTGAGAAATTGAATCCGTCCCAGCCCGGTTCTGGTCATGACTTTGGTACTGCTTCAGTTTCTGATGTAGAAGAGGCCAAAACTTCAAAGCAGATTGCTTTTGTGAAGTTCTCAGATAAGCACAGGAAGTTGTTGAATGCATTTATCCGTCAAAACCCTAACTTGCTCGAGAAGTCATTCTCGCTCATGCTGAAGGTTCCGCGGTTCATCGATTTTGACAATAAGCGGTCTCACTTTAGATCAAAAGTCAAGCACCAGCACGATCATCATCATGGTCCTCTTAGAATATCGGTGAGAAGAGCTTACATTCTTGAAGATTCGTATAATCAGCTGCGTATGCGGTCAGCCCAGGATTTGAAGGGACGGTTGACTGTTCAGTTTCAAGGTGAGGAAGGTATTGATGCAGGTGGGCTTACAAGGGAATGGTATCAATTGTTGTCGCGGGTTATATTCGATAAGGGAGCGCTTTTGTTCACAACTGTGGGGAACGATTCGACGTTCCAGCCGAACCCGAATTCGGTTTATCAGACTGAGCATTTATCGTATTTCAAGTTTGTGGGCCGAGTTGTGAGTTTCAATTTCTTCAAGCTTGTTTGATCGAGTTATCGAAGTCTTTCTTTTTGCTTACTCGTCGAACTTTTTATACAGGTTGGGAAAGCTCTCTTTGATGGTCAGCTTTTGGACGTCCATTTCACTCGATCTTTCTACAAGCATATCCTTGGAGTTAAAGTTACATATCATGATATTGAAGCCATTGATCCTGATTATTTCAAGAACCTGAAGTGGATGCTTGAGGTAAGGCCACTATCTCTTCCTTGGGGTAAATGCCACAAACACATACTATGAATTTTACATGTTGCCATCGTACAAAAAGATGGAAACCACCAATTTTTTTTTTCCAGTCACATATCTTACACACTAGTGTAAATTTTAAAATATCTCGAACTCCACAGAATCATAATCAAATCAAAAGATTTGAAGGATTGTGGGTAAGCGAGAGAATTTGGTTATATGTGTCTCCTTTTAATTTGGTTATATATTGAATCATACAGAATGATATAAGTGATGTTCTGGATCTCACCTTTAGCATTGATGCTGACGAGGAGAAGTTGATTTTGTATGAAAGAACTGAAGTAAGGATCTGTCCACTAAATTGTGTTCTTTTCCTCATGAATCTTGTTTTCATGTATTGACTTTCTTATTGTCGTGCAGGTAACGGACTATGAACTTGTTCCAGGTGGACGGAACATGAAAGTTACTGAAGAGAATAAGCACCAATACGTCGATTTGGTGGCTGAGCATCGATTGACCACCGCTATTCGTCCACAGATCAATGCTTTTCTTGAAGGATTTAATGAATTAATCCGTGGAGATTTGATATCCATCTTTAATGACAAGGAACTCGAGTTACTGATTAGCGGGCTACCCGATATCGATTGTGAGTATTTTGTGTACTCGAGATTTTGTTTTTGACCCCGTGAAGACATAAATTGATGTTCCTTGTTTAATCGAGTTTTTGAATCAATGTGTTTCAGTGGATGACATGAGAGTGAACACTGAGTATTCTGGTTATAGTGCTGCATCTCCAGTTATACAATGGTTTTGGGAGGTTGTTCAGGCTTTCAGCAAAGAAGACAAGGCTCGGCTTTTGCAGTTTGTCACTGGCACTTCAAAGGTTATTACTTATTATTCTGAGTTAATTGCACGTAGCTACCTTTTTGGATTGCCCACAACAAACATGCTACCCTTCCTTACGAATTTCCATGTGTCACCATCTTCATTAAGAAAAAATTAATTTTTTTTGACACGTGAATTACATGTATGTTTGTAATTTAATAACATTTCAAAACTACTCGTTTTGATCCTTTACTTTTCCATTTCAATACTATTCGTGGAGGATTTCTGGAGCAGAGTCAAATTGATATTAGGAGAGTAAAGTGTGAGAGGGTAGTTTTGAGATTTTAAAATTTTGCTCTTATGTGCAAGTCATGTGATGAAAATAGCAAAGTGTTTGGTGGTTTGGGGGCAATTCATAAGGTTAGTCTTGTGTGTGGAAACTTTACTATGAGTTCATGTGTTGATGGAAAATTCATGGGGGAGTTACGTGCAATTTACCCTATTATTTCCAAAGCCTATCTCCGTAGCAAGTTTAGTACGATCTACCAATATATTGCTATTTGTGAAGCTAATGGTTTTTGGCTGATATTTTCAGGTACCCCTAGAAGGGTTCAGTGCACTCCAAGGAATCTCCGGCGCACAAAAGTTTCAGATCCACAAGGCTTATGGGAGTCCCGATCACTTGCCCTCTGCGCATACATGGTAATCCATCGGTTTTATCTCAAAATCTCAAAAAAATTGCCTGTTTATCTATGTACAGATTGCGTTAAGAGTTGAATTCATAATCTCAACTTGTTCTTGCGTGCAGTTTCAATCAGTTGGATTTACCAGAGTATCCATCGAAAGAACAGCTGGAGGAGAGACTCATGCTTGCGATTCATGAAGCCAACGAAGGTTTTGGGTTCGGTTAATTAGTGTTGCGTTGGAAGTGTAGATAGTCGCATATCTGAGTCTTGAAAGAGGGAACTTGGATGTTGAGAGTTATTAAACTTGTTGATATTAGTTTTTCTGTACAGTCGGTTTTATTTGCCGAGTCTGGGCAGGCTTTAGTTTTGGCCATTATATTCTTAATTGTTCGCTTTACATCAGTTGAAAATTTATTAGTTTCTCCAATTATCTTTTGCTGAGTTCAATAGCAATGTGCCCGAATTTGGTATATTACAAAGGTTTTAATGTCGGCAGGTTATTGTTCAAGCTCAACCCATTCTGGAATTTGATGCAAATCCACAATGTTTGAAACCACAACCTTTAGTTCATTGTTTCATGTACTTGAAAGATTTAGGCCTTTATGGTTATTGAGTTCACTTGGATCTATTCAAATTGTCGGAAACGACATTTTTTTTGAAATTTGAAATTCATAGTGATTTTAGTTTTTTTTGTGTGCAATAATAACAGGTTTTGATAAATAAAAAATCAGCAAAAAGTGTTTTTGATTATAAAAAGTATTTGTTTGGATGTGTTTTTGATGCTAAATGTTACCAAAGCGTAAAATTGATAACTCGTAATAATCATCATTGTGCGTTTTGGAATTTTCTCCTAATAAGTTTTCCCTTAAAAACTATTAGGGAAAATAGAATCTTGAAGACAAGATGAATGTGGAGAATTTGTCGCAACAAAGATTAAAATTTCGTCGGCGTTAGGCATCGATGCATCTATCAAAACGGAAGTCCCAGCATAACCCCCAAAATCAGTCGACACAACTCTAAATGTCACATGAGAAAGGCCCAAGAGACAGTAAGAGTGGAAAAGAAGCCCAACAGAAACTGAACAAAACAAGTCATTAGGACTTGAACCCCGAGTTCAGAATTACTTGCTCCATTGGCCGAACAAGCTTTGTTATCATAGGCTTTGACTTGAACAAATTTTACTTAACATCTTTTGCAATTTTATATTCTGTGTCATGGCTCCTTGTACAACTTACAATTCAGGTGATTCAGTTCTTGTGAATCAAAATCACCAGTGACCAAGACCTGTATTTGGAAACTACAATCAGACAGCAGATCTTAGTACCTAGATTAGGCCTTGCCTTGCACGTCACATGTCTGCACCTTGTCCAAGCCAAAGTCAACATGGATGTCAATTTCGGAGTCTGAAGGATTGGCAAGCTCAGCCAGTGGTTCCTGCATATGAGCCAACACTCTTAACGTACAGTTCAAGTACCCACATAAAAATCCTCGTATTAAAACAATGAACTGCATTGAAGACAACCATACAATTATTTAATACCCGTTCGTCATTGTTGGCTAAGGTGCACGTGAGATTTTCGGCAGTTTCACGGAAATCCTGCATGGCATGGAACTGCAGGCCATTACAAATGGTAAGAGATGTACAAAGCAAAAACTTAACCATTATTTACGTGATTGTGTCAGAAATGGCCAGATATAAATAATCACCCGTCCCACTGAAAAGTGGTATACTGACTGAAAGGGTTAATACTTAATAATCTCAAAGTATCTTTCCCTTCATTAATCTAGCAATCTCCGTCATATATTAATCCATAACCCACTTCAACAAAATCATTCTTGAACCAGATTACTTCAAGCTAAGACAGGGTGATTAATATCTTGCCCTACATACACTTCGAAATAATATTGTAGAACCAATAAAAAGAAGGCAATAAATACTTCATCGATTTTTATTTTAAAAGATATGGATTATACTTCGTCATTTGGATTATCTAATCCCTCCGCAGCCTTTGAAGGGTCATCAGGAGTTGCCTGCATGGAACAACAATCAACTTAGAAGGATGAAAAATGTCACTGTGGCCAAATTACAAGATACAGCTGTAATTGGTTAAAAGAAATATTACATGGTCTTCATGGTTACCACAGAATTCTCCTTCCATAGCTGGAGGCTTGACATCAATCGGGGTTTTCTGTAGTCCCGTTAAAACCAGTGAATAACTTGTTCATATTATTTGTTTTGTAATAGAAAATGTCCAGCACGGACCACAGGCTTTGAAATTGAATTAAGGGCCTGGACACAGGCTGTGGTACAATCCCATTAACTAACCCCAGCCCAAGACCAACTTAATATGGCCTCATTTTTTTCATCTAGGCAAGGTACAAGCCCATCCCGGTCCACAAGAAAGTCTAATAAGGTGAAGAAAATAAATAAATATTAATTCTAGTACATACTGGTTCATGGTGATCCAATGGAAGATTCCTCGCTCCCTTCCTGAGATCTCTTAATGTTCCCTGAAAATACACTCAACTGTTCAAGAGACGAACTATTTGTAAATAAAATGAAAGCTTCAACGGGTACTTGTCTTGTCATGCAATAATAAAAACAGAGCTCAATGAGACAGTACGATCAACAGTAGTGCAAAATCTGGAAAGTCCATAATTTATAAGCATCAATTTGTACATAAATGCAATATGTTGATTGCAATTATGGCAATACCTCAATAACATCAAAATTTGTATCATACACAGAGAACTGTATCTGAAAATATCTAAGGCAGTACAAAAAAAGACTAATTATCTTTCATCCCGGGACTAAGGACATATATGGTTGGTTAATAATTAAATTATAACACATCACATACAAAAAAATCTAGAGAGAAAAAATGAATTCAGGATATTTTTTGTATCTTGAGCAAAAATGGTGAAGATAATTTTAATTATCCCATGACACCTCCACTTCTCCGAAACATTGGATGCTTCTACTCCCCGTATGTACTCATATGACACATTAACGAGATCACCCCCTCCCTATCCACGTGAGTCAAGAAAAGTAGTAAATTGATACTATAAATAAATAGGATTTTAGTATGCATGCATAATGCAAGATCACTAGTGGTTACATGCAAATATGTATACTATTAACCAGAATGAAAATTATCCAAATCCAACAAGAAGAAGGTTTTAACACCCAATGGGCCAATGCTATACATACCTTATTAGCCCACATAAGCCCACATGCATTGCATAAAGTCCTTGCTCCATCCGGCCCACGGCGCATTGCAGGGGTATCATTTTCACTCACACCACAATGATGACACCTACGAACACTGGAAAACATAGCAGAAAAAGAACAAATAGAAGAAGATAAATAAATGAAAACAGTATCACTTGAAATGCATCAGTCGCAAATTTGATCATGCAAAGCTTGGAGCTCACACAGTTTCTGGATGAGAAGTGCCATCTGGAAGACAACCCTGTGTGGAATTAAACCCTGATCCACCCGAATTATCTTTTAAGGATGCAAACTGCCCATTCCTGCGGTGCATTCTACAATAATAACGATAAAATCAGCAATGACGCATCAACCACAAATCATACAAAAGAAGAAAAAGAAAATGCAAACTTCACCATCAATCAAAATCATCTCACCTTTGTGCTACCTCTTTCCTGACAGTGTACCTAACTTTCTTGTCAAAACATCTTTCCTTCCTCTTTTCACGAAACCTTACTAATGAGGCTATTCTTCGTGAAAGATTTGTGCGCTTTGGGGTATCAGCCATGCCCTAGAGAATGTTCAAGAACACATGCACATAAATATATGATACCCAATACAATTGATCTCACTATTTCTCTGTCCCTTTTCCGTAATAAACAAAATTGCTCTCAATAATAAAATATCCAAATTACCCTGTTATAATGGTTATAAGGTACTTCAGTTGTAGGCACACCGGTGGGTATGTCACTTCCACCCAGAAGCAAGAGCACTGCTTGGACCTGTTTTACAATTCAATGATATCACAGATTATCAAAGCCACCAATTATCAAAGTCAAACACTAAATCACACCTTAACAAAATAGCCAATTTTCAAAGTCAAACACTAAATCATACCTAATGAAAGTCAAACAAAATCACATGTAACCAGAGACAGAACATAACATCATATTCATACCCGAATAAAATCTCCTCAAGATAATATTTGCTGAATTGGTACAGAGGAATTATATAAGAAATTTAAAACCATAAATTGAAATGAGGTTTGTGGGAAAAAAATTGAACCCAATTATCAAAAGCTAGTTAAAGATACACAGAGATAGAGAAATCAAAATTTTGAGGAAAAAAAAAAAAGAAGTTGACACCCAATGATCAAAAGCTTAAAGGAAAACAAAAAGGCCGTACCTTTTCAGGCGTGACAGCAGGGAAGACATAGACCTCGCCTTCGAAAGAGAGAGTGAGCTCACTGAACCGAGACGCCACCACCACACCTCGACGCTCCGCAGCCTTCACTGAATCCACCTCCGCCGCCGCCTCCAAAAAGTCGTCGTCGTAGTCTCCGCAATCGTCTTCCTCGACGGGCACAGAGAGCAGCTCGTGCTCGTCATACGGAATCGCTTGCAGAGGCTGCGGATTCGCAGCTTCCATGGAAGAAACTCAACCCCTAACCTCTCCAAAAGAAACTAGATCGAACCCCCTAACTTCACCAACTGTATCATCGGAGAAACACCTCCTCCATCACCACCACCGTCGTCGACCTAACCTCTGAAAACCTAACCCTAGCTCTGAAGAATTCGAAATAGAAAGCTTGAAGAAGAAGAGGGAGATTGTCAAATTTTCTCAGTACCAGCTCGAAATAGCAAAGATATGCCGGTCGAGCTTTGGAGTTTCATCGAAGATGCTGAAATGGGAAATTTCTATTTTTATTTTCAGCTCGGGGAAGAAGAGGAAGTGTCGACATGACCAGAATATTTCTATTTTTGTATTTAAATAAATATATGGGAGGTGTGATCAGTTGTTACGCGGCTAAGATCTGATGGGCTGACGTGTCTAATGAGAAAAGTCGGAATGGTTTGGGGGCGGCATCGAACGGCTCTTGTTAATTTCTGGATGGCGCATGAAGGTGATAACTGCAGTATCGTAGTGAGATTGAAGTAGGAGAGTCTGTCCCCCTGTCTGAAAAGTTACCACACTGGATGACGATGATCGGGTGGGCCAAGATGAAATGGATAATCTTATGATTAATATTTGTAGGTGTTTTTTTTTTGAAAGAATATTTGTAGGTGTTTTTAAAAGTAATGACATAATAGTATTTTCATGTTTTTGTTAAAATAAATCGATTTTTATATTGTAACTAGGAGCATTATTAGACAAATATAATAGGAAGGGTAATTTACGAATGATATCTTAACCTATCAGCGTAATTCACATGACACTCTAACTTATTAATTTACATGAGAACACTTTAAACTATTTAAAAATTTATGGCGTTAAATTTTTCATTCAGAGCTGTTAGGATTATTGAACATAATAAAAAAAATACCTCTTACTAGATTTCAAATTTTCACACAAGTACCTCTCATAAATCTGATTATAATTTGAATATTTCTTTATAGAAAAATCTGAATTCATTTGGGGTTTCTTCTTCTTCAACCTTCGGCAATCTCTTGATGTGTAGCAGCAGAACTCGTTGTCTCTTTCTTCCTTGATTTCATTGGATAGATGAGGATGGAGGGCGAGAACCCTAGCTAAGCTTCGATTTGGGGCTCTAGATCTGGAGACGGGGATCAATTCTTTCAAGTCGAACTCGACCTCGTTCAGATCTGTTGAATCAAAATCGAATATGAGCTCGTTGCACATTTTTAGACGATGCAATCAAATCCGACAAAGTCCTCAGTTTCGCCTGACCCTATTTCTTCTCACCGGTGCAGGTCTTCGTTTCACAATACAAATCTCAATCTCAACTCGGTTCCTGACAGAGGTCGAGAGAGCATGGCCAGTTACTCCAGATGCCAGATTCGAGTGCAAATCTCTCCGTCGAGAGCCTTGGCTAAACCAGATTTGTCCCTCTCCGTCGAGAGCCTCGGTGACGACAACCTCTAGGTGAGATTGAGAGAAGACCGATTTTGGGTGAGATTTTTCGGTGACAAAGATGTCCTCTCTCCGCCGAGAGCCTTGGCAAGTGCATATCTCTCCGTCGAGCATTGCCGGAGATCGAGGGAGCGTGGCCGGTTATATATATATATATATATATCAGAATTAAATATGAAATCAGATTTCAAATAGTTTGATTTTTCCTTGAGATTTTTCTGATTAAGGTTCATGACAAAGATGAAGAACAAAGAAACAAAAACAAAATATTAATTGTATCATAAAAACTCTCAAATGAATAGCCGAGGTATAAAAAAAAATTTGAACAAAAACAAAATATTAAATATAAAACTTTCTGAATTTCTCGTGCCGGAAATGACGAAGATTCCGACGAGTTCATACAAGTTTGTATGAACTTGAAAAAAAAATCAAAACAAATAGAAGAAAAAAAGTTCGAGGGTATTGTCGTCATTTTTAAAAAATGAGCAATAAATTAACAGTTTTTCTAACAGGAAATCTAACATCGTAAATTTTTGGATAATTTAGGGTGCCCTTACGTAAGTTAATACGTTATGGTGTCATATGAAATACACTGAAAAGTTAGGGTGTCATTTGTAAATTACCCTAATAGAAATTGTTATTAATACGTTACGTAATAGCTAAATCGATACCTCATGTTTCAAAACAGTATACAAAAGTACCTTACGTCTTGCCAGGATACACTCAACTGGAAGTTATTGAAGTGATGGGGATATGGGAGGTGCTCAGTTGGATAGCCAGAAAAGGATGGAGTAATGTCATGGTGGAGTCTGATTGTTAGAGTACAGTGATGGCGATTAACTCACCTACCGATCTTACGTCACCTATAGGTCTTCTCATCCAGAAATGTCGACATCTGAAGGAGAATTTGTCCTTAGTGTCTATAGTTTTTATACGTTGGTCAGCGAACCGAGCAGCTCATTGACTTGCAAGGGCGGCTCGTTCTTATTCTGATTGGCTTTGGTGTTCATATGTAGTCCAAGATGGGCTACGACGTATTATTGTAGCTAATTAGCAATTCAGTTCCAAAAAAAGTACCTTTATTTGAAGGACAATTTTGTCTTTTTGTTACAAATTTAATTCCGTTTATAGCCATACACAAGGTTACAACATAAAATCACCAATTCGTTCAAATCCGAACCTTTTTAAAACAAAAACATACCTCGCAAATGTTACATTAGCTTAATGTAAATATACCATTAACACCCATAATACCCTCATCTTTATTATCCTTACTCCAACTCCAACATTTCCCTCACTCCCACTCTCACCCTCTACACCTGATCCCCCAACTAGAACCTGCCTCATCACAAGACCTCTCATCACTAGAAACAATCTCTACGAACCCTTTATTAAACTCTAAAGGATCATACCCACTATAACAGAACCTTGCCTTTGCTCCATTTGTTATAAAATGCCACCTGCTTACGTCCACATGGACTTTCTTCCTACTCTTACAATACAAACCCTTATCAAATAACTACTTTGCCCGATGGTGTGACTGCATGTAAAGGGGCCATATTATTGACAACATACAATGAAATGCACTCATCTAACCCATAGAAATCTAACATTTCCAATACTTGCACATCAACTTCCAAAATCTCTAATCTCTCTCCTTCAGGTAACCTCCAATATATTGTACTAGTGGGTTCAAGTCCTAACTCATTCACTACATAATCTAATTTTATCCTAGAACACACATATTCGGCAATGATAAATAGTTCTACAGATCCACCCTCATACTTAGTCTCATTTTCTACACCCTATCCCTCATGATGAGCTTCAAAACCCCTACCTTTAGGCAGAGGTAAGGGTCAACACACAAATGAATGTCTCCCACAACTCTCCATTATTCAGTAAAACACAAGCCAAAGCAAAAAAAAAAAATTTACAAAGCAACATAACATTGAAACCCTAAGTTAAACTTAGTTCAACCCTAAACCCCCAAACCCTATTGTTGAGCTATCCAAGGCGAATAAACTAAAGCTGAAAGAGAAACCCTAAAACGCTCAAATTATTGATGATGAAAAAACCCTAAATAAAAAACTTGAACCCGTAAATCACAAAAATTAATACATACCGGGCCCATCAGCTGATCTTTCTCGCCAACGACCAATCTCGGATCTTCCTAGCTTCCATACGAAGCTCAATTCAGGTCCAATCTTCAGTTCGTCTTCTCGCTCTCTCTACAACCCGTTCGTCTTCTCTCTCTACAACTCGTTTGTCTTCTTAGCTTCCTGTTTGAATTTTTGAAGTGTGAACTTCAAAGCAGCTGAGAAGACAAGGAATCGAAAAGTTCACTCGTTGGAACATTGTTGTTCTGAAATATTTTTAATCTAGGTCAAAAAAGTCATTCAAACTCGCCATGACTAAAAATACTAATGTTGAAAATTTTAAAAACTTACGGAAATTACGCAACAAAAAATACATTAAGTGTAGTCAAGTGAAAAAACCATCAAGTTTAAAATAATCAGACATAATTAACCCTACATGCGACCTGGACCGTGCTGAGCCAAACTTCCATTAAATTGTGCACAACAGGACAACAACTATGTTTGTACAGTCAAAGACACCAACTATGTTACAGTAACATGACGGCGCTGGACCAATAGCCAAACCTTGTACAGCCAAAGGTTTCTATATATAGTAAGCAAATGAATCGAACAAGAGCCAGAACTGGTCTTGCTTCAGCAAAGACATGGAACACATCCATGGCCATCCGTCGTCTTCACGTAGTTATGTTCCCATGGCTTGCCATGGGCCATCTCATACCCTTCTTTCGCCTCTCCAAGCTCTTGGCCCAGAGTGGACACCGTGTCACGTA
>JAYMSW010000217.1:0-26980 GCA_036897725.1 Erodium texanum
CGACAACCACACCAGAGGAAATGGAAATAGTGGTGACGTTAGCATGAACGCCAGGAATATGCTAAACGAGTACAACCAGTCTGTACGGGTGAACTTGAAGCCCGGTGCCCATGGCCGTTATGGATTAGCACAACCTCCGGGGATGGTTGAGGAGAGGGGTATATTTGGTATTATGAGACCTTCCCTCTCGTCAAATGACAGATATAGCCCTATCTCCTCAGTCACCTCCCTCAACCCACGAAAATAAGCAAAAATAACAACTACTTTGTTGATTAAATGGTCGTAGTTAATGTAATCGGTTTTAGATTTACTAGTCATTTCATTTCCAAATAATTTAACAACTAATGTCACTGGCTTTTAATTTATTACTTATTTTGAGAAATGTTTGGTGCATACATACCTGTAATTTGTCATGCATGTTCAGACTTTTCAAGTTATATTATTACAAAAAAAGAATTATTGAATTAAGTATAATATCTGTGCTAATTAAAAAAAACAGTTTTTCAAAACATTTGTTTCTTGTCCCTTCAGTTCATATTAATATTTTATCTTTAACTAATTGTTTCTTAAATATTCATTTTTATTTCATAACAGTAACTTCTATAAATGTATAAACCACTGTTTTGTAAACATTTCATGAGAGTTGGTGACTTGGCATTTTCTATTTTATGCTTTCACCAGTGAGTTGGTTTGGGAATTCATAGCAAGAAGCTTTTAACCACCTCCCATCAAGTTTCTAGCGATCTGGAAATTCAAGTACATATCACTCCCTAGATTATTATTTTAACTACTCTCTTTTGGAGTACTGAGGAAACGAAAGTAGGCAATTTCGAGGAGACTGAAATGTCGCAACTTTTGTAAAGAGGAGCAAGTGCAAAACCTGCTATAAGCGTGAGGCCAAAAGGCAAAAAAAAGAACACTAAGTTGATTGTGCGCTGAAGGTGGTGGTCTCGGACTACGAGTGGTACTAAAAAGAATGAAGAGAATTTGAAAGGGAGGGCAAAAGGGAGAGAAAATTGTCAACGGGTGGAAGAAGCTGCATGCTATTGACACTGAAAGTATGGATCACTCTCTCTCTCTAGTCTCTACTACCAGTCTTTGTTTTCTTGAAAACCCTTTCTTAAATTCTGTGCATGTCCCCATGTCACAGCCTTTTGTTGCAACTCCAACATCAAGCCAGAGTGCATGCTCAAAACATATATCCTGTTGTTTCAATCCTAGTAGATCCTATGTTTTAAGAATATAAATGTAGATAAGGATAACATAGAAATTGTTGATAAAAAAACATATATGAATTTGGGTTATTGAGACTAGGGTTCAAGTGCAATAATAGTACATTTCCTCTTTTATTATCTATGTTCTTTCAACCGATTATGTTGTGCTTTTTATTCTCCAACTTTTGTTACACTTTTATCTCTCGTCTCTCTTAAGGTGGGGCTATTCATTCTCTCTGTCTCTCTTAAGGTGAGGTCACCAATCTTATATTGAATGAGAATCACAAGTTTAGTCCTCTCTTGCTTCCACATAAGCAAGCGAAGCCTAAATCTTAACACACATATAATTAATAAACAACAATTAAGAAATCCATAATGCTCAACACGATCAACAGCAATTAAGCCAGGATCTCGACTATATATATTCCATTCTAGAAACTAGTTCTAAAATCAAACACGGTTCAGAAGATAAATGATGAGAAGATGGGCTAAGAAAATATGGACAAAGTCACCAACATTATCCCCATCAAGAACAAAAACTACTCAAAATCATATGTTTTCTAGAATTTTCTGAAAATAACATATTACTTAGTCAAAATAAAGGAAGAGCAAACACTAAATTAAAGAAAAGTAAGAATTTTGCTAGCATATTCACCCTTTGAAAAAGGAGGGTCTGGGTGTTATGGTATATTCAAGCTTTTAGAAAGTATATGGCAGGGTTAGGGTGCAATACATGCCATTTGCCTACAAAAAATGACTGCCTCTCCCTCTTCTCTATAACAACTCAGAGACAAGCCAAAAGCTCTCTCTCTCTCAACACACTTGCATATGTCATCTTCCATCAGTGAATCTCATCTCAGTAAAACCTTCTTTTCTTTCCCTCTCTTCTTCCTTCCCATCCCAATAATTAATGGATTCTTCTTTTCTCTTTTACCCCTTCTGCTGCAAATCCCCATACATTGCATCCCTCTTTTTCTACAACCTACTTGAGTACATATTATTCTCTGTCCAAAAGTAAGTATCCTATTTCTTCAAATGGACATCTTAAAATAAGTTTCTCATTTTTATTTTAGCTAGCTAATTAGTTATTGATAGTCAATGTTATCCTCCCTCTATAAGTTAGTTATAACAATTGGACCATTTGAGAGTGGGGGATGGGGATGAGGGTAAAGGGTGGAAAGTCAAAATACTAAAAACTGAATTTTAAAGTTTTGCAAATGGTTGAATACATTATGTGACACTTATTCTACATCTTATAAAACAAATTAACATTAACAAAATATACCTTCACGGTTTCACAGCTAATTAATATTGACATGTTAACCACACAGTACAGGCATAGTTGCAGATAGAATCATGAAAGGAAAGCAAATAACCAAGAAGATAAACAATAATAGTTAGGAAAACCTGAGAGGACTTTAATTCTAATGGGAAAATAAAACGGACTCTGATGATATGGGTATAACTGATCATTAAGCATTTAAGGAACATACCTCTTTTGATTCCAAAAGATCTTGAGCACCAGTTTCTTCAAAATGCCTCTATTGATGAAGATAACTAATTAGTGAAGAAAGCTACATACAAGCTTATCCCACTAAATCAAATTAAACTGTTTAATGTTCCATGTTATTCTCATATGAAGAAATAGGTTGAGAGTTTCAAACAATTCAATATGACATTGATTGCATTGACAAGTCAAATAACATGGATAGCATGCCATAGTCTAATAAATGGATGAAATGCATGTAAATTTCAAGGTAGAAATCTGCAACATTGTGCATTACTCACTTGTAAAAGCATGAGTTGGATCAAAAGCTTGTGCCAAGAATATGCATTTTTTTTTTCTGCTCTTGCAAGGGACCAATTTCTTTATCAAAGTCGGTCTCATTATAAACTTCACCCAACCCATGGATTTGGCCCATTAAAGTTTATTCCCATGTATTTGTCCAATACATTCTTGAATGCCTGCAGCAGAGATATCGGAAACAAAAATCCATAATGCTATTCACATAAAGCAATATGATGCAGTTCTCCATGAGATCCTTTATCTTTTGTGTGCCAGTTCAGATTCTGGTAGATTTTGACACATTCTCATGTGCTAATCTATCCATGCATGGGCAAGCTTGGAAGATCTTACAGACCATTCACATAATTGAAACTTTCTAACCAGTAGTACTAAGTTTCTCCCAGGATAACCTTATTTCAAATCCTATTTAGCACTTTAGACTGCAGAAACTAAGTATTATTACTTGCTTCAATTACTAAGTTTCTCCTAGGATAACCATATTTTCTCACTTCAAATCCCATTAGCATTTTAGACTACATATATGAAGTATTATTACTTGAAGCTAAGGGAGTTAGAACCTAGAAGGAGAACTACCTCATACAATATGAAATAATTTTTTCCATGTCGTTATTTATTTATTTATTCTCAGATATCATGTGAAAATTGAAATGCTAAACTTAAATGAATATATTAAATGTTAAACCTAATCCAACCCAAAAATTTATGTCATCAGGTGGAAGGCCCAACTACCATACCAATATAGGTTAGTTAATCATCACTCTTCATGTGTGGATAACTTCAACAGTAAAAAAGGAACGACTCACTTAATTGAACTGAAGTTCCACAATTATGTAAGCCTTCTAGTAGAGGAGAAAAAAGCTCACTGCCATTGCAAGAATAAACATTTTGAAGTATACGTGGTTCAAGAGTCCAAAGAATTGTAGCAACTGGGTCATCTTCCAAGACAAAGAAATTGGTTGTCTCACTTTCTTGCAGTCATCTTACAGACAAATTTTTAGTGTCATTCTGGTGGGAAAGATCAACATGGTGATGGACTAAAGAAACAAGTTCATGAAGAGCCTCGAGAGCTATAGTGGTTCCAATTCATGCAACATAATCTTGAACTGTAGCTTTTTAAAAAAAAGTTATTTCACATCCCAGGCCTGTAGATTCTGGTAATTACTGTTGAGGTTAGCTACTACAAATTGTCTTTGGCATAAATTTAAGCTACCAATAATACCAGAGTAAAATGTTTTTAATCTATCCTATGAAGTATTGAAAGTATGACTATACCAAGTAACCTTGTCATATGATTGATTAGCATGTCCATAAAAAAACCAACCTGCTTCTACGTCACTAGATGGCTGATATATAAGGCTCTTTCTTCTCCCCATTCTTGTAGACTTAGTTTTCTGAAGCACCTGGTTCTGTCCTAATTTTGTAGAGAGCAAATATACCTTGAAATGTTTGTTCATAAATCTTTATTAGAAAAGAGTTTACTGGATAGTAAAAAAGAGAAAGGGAAAAGGTAGACTCATTAAGTGATTATGAGAATATCACACACGAGCCATGCTTCACTATGACATCTACTGGAAACTCAAGCATATGAAGAAGATTAAATCAAGAGTAATGGATGGCACTAACAATATATAGCTAAATAAGACTTGAATAATCCATGGTATTCAACAAGTTAAGACATGTATAAGACCCAAAAAACTTTTCAAGTGACAGAGTTTCCCCCACATGAATGGTAACTGAAAAACCGTGCTTGTACACCCAGAAGAATGCAATTGAACTCAATAATAATCTTATTGCATAAACAGTTTAAAGAGGCTCTAGTGTCACCGCACATTTATCTTAAAACTGAACAATGTAAATTAGTTGCATACCATTTCTCTGCCCATATATCTTTATGGTACAGCATGACCCTGATGATATGTGAGCAAGTCAGACAGGAAACAGAAGCAGATTCATGTTACCTTACAATACAAGCTATTGCTTAGCCTCATGTTATGAGAGAATGAATTGCAAGTACCTTCTTAGTATTAAGCGCATGTGATGTGCATCCATGTGCTGACATGCTGATCATAGTGTCGGAACGCCGCCAAAAAATTAACAGCAATGGTCAAATCATCACTACCTACTTGATGAAACCTGTAATAACCACAAAGGTACTCACTTCAGATGGCAATATATTAGAATTTAGAAGCAAGGTTGGGAAAACATATATATTTTGTGCTAATAACAGTTAAGCTTTGCATATAAGTAAACAATACAAATAACTTCTATTTTTTTTCTAGTTTCTCTATCACGAGTGGCAATGAAGACTATCTGTACAGAGAGAAGGTTGAGAGATGATGGTATAATGAGAAAACAAACTTATGGGAGCATAGAGCTAATGCAAAGGACAAAAACGAGAGGGAAAGAGATATTTCAAAAAGGTTAATAAGAAACTAAAACAAGCTAAATACAGGTTGCTAATAAAGTCATTATTGCTGTAAAATAAATATATGAGGGTCTAAAGCTTACCAGCTTTCAGGGGTGAAAAATGCATCACCGGCATGAAGAATAGCCTTCTGAGAGTATTGTGTTGAATACTCTTCTCTGGGACACAGATAAATCAAGTTCTTCTAAAGCAACAGAACTGTCCAGATAATCAGAAAAGGAAATTATAGTTATGAATACTTGATGGTTTGCATGTAGATGTGGACAGAGTTGTAAGCGATTGTGCCACATAAGTTTTTAAGAATTTAGAAAACTTATGGTTCGAAGCCTCCCCATATATTGGCATTGGGTATAAAGAGGAACTTGCAGATTCTACCTTTTTTTATGAACCATGGCATTCTTCCACAGTCATATGAATGTATATATGTACCTATTTTCCCAGGACAGGGTAGCATTTTACAAATTAAACTTGCATACCAACAAATGCAAGAGACGCTTCATTGAATTGAAGTTGCAGCCTGTGCCAAATAGATTCATTGAGGATCTATAGAAGATAGACAGCTTTGTTCCACCCACTAATACGTGACTTTTGGGTTCAAAACAAACATCACCATCATCATATGTGTTTTGTTTGTGTTGCTTACAGAAACCAATGAAGGAAGGATATGGTAATGGGACCTATAAATGAAAAATGTAGATACAAAGTGTGGGAGTAGTATCATACAAGAGAGGAGCAACTTAAGACTCCACCACATAATAACATTTGTGTAAGAAAAATGAGGAATTACCCTCTCATTGTTCCCAATGTCACCATAAAACACCAGCGCAGCACGGGATAGCATTGCCTTCATAGCACCTGGTCCTGGATTTCATTTACCAACATGAAACCATAAATTTCCATTAACACGAGAAAATCAATAGTAATCATAAAAATTAGCAAATCAGAGAAAAGAAGAAAAGCAATACATATAAATATCTCAATAGCTGAATCAACAATGCAGAGCTCAACAACATTATGTGCAATCTTCATGAATGTGAAATTACAATCAACTTTAAGCTAACTATTCAAAGACCGAAACTAACATTGACACTGTACTCTTCTTTATAAATTCATTATGAAAATCGTTTAAACTACCAAGCATGGATTATTCAAACTTCAATCAGTATTTGGCCATCATTATGGCAGATTTCTCTGGATTTTGACACCAATACTACTATTCTAGCATTTATAGCTTCAAAATAGCAACTCCACGACCTAATGATGAGCACCTAACCTCACGGAATTCGAAACCAAATCACAAAGCCGAGTTTGAAAAAAAAAACCTGCAAGCTGCGAGTAATCGTGCCGGCCATTGGATGGATTGCACATGGAGAAAGCTTTCCAGTCCTTAACACATCCCTCAGAAACCTTCAATCAAAGATAATAATCTATAAGAAGACTTATTTCCCGAGAAAATAACATTTTACCGGTAACCAAACAGCAAAGAGACGTAGTGCGCGGGTAGAGAAATGACGGCGGGAACATTTCCGGATTCAGTCCTAGAACCGAAATCGATCGCCGAATGAAGCTCTTCGAGAGTCTGGATTCGCATAGATTCGGCCATTTCTCTTCCGAATTCGTACGGACCAAATCGGAGCAAATTGAAGCAAACACTGACAGGGAGCTCTCGAAAATCGCCTTTTATATCAATCGCGGCTCGCTTGAAGCACTTAGAGAAAGTATATAGGCTCTTTTAGTTTTAACCGTTACTCTTAAACCCGCCTTTACAACGGACTCCTAAATGGGTCGGCCTATGGCCTTTTATTGGACCTTGCTACTGGAACCCAAACATTGAATTTAACCCAGTGAAGGCCCAATAGTATTACATTGGGCCGAGCTTTTATAGTGGTGTCCGCGAGTGGCAAGGTCGTTCCTGGATCGGATAATTGAGCATAGGAAGAAATGGTGGGACCAGAGTTCACGCGGTTTTGAATATTTCAGAATTGTGGTGGGCCCCACCAACCAGCCCAATATCCACTACAGGATTGACGGAAGAGAGGCGGCAAATAATAATTACTACTATAATCATCTCTTTCTTATACGTCTGCTCTACTAATTATAAAGATCGGAACCGAGTCAGTCAATCACGGGGGACCGAATATTATATTTGATAATGGGAAAAATCCAAAATTAAAAAATATTGCTATTTTAACCAATAAAACTGTAAAATATTTCCAAAGTAAAAAATAACAGAAAGAATACATAAATGGTTTGTGCTTAGTAAATATTATCATTGTTGCAAAAAATAAAACTGAAATATCATGTGATAAATTGTGTGACTTAATTGTATTTCAACCTTTATTTTCATATTTTAGTCTAACATGATCTATTTTGATAGGATAACTCTATTAAAGTTAGTTTACTCTTATATTACTATGGATATTTCTGTTTATTGTTTTATCAACAAAAAAAACCCTTTGTTTTTCCTATTCTATGTTTGAATATTTTTTTTTAAATGTCTAGTTTTGTTATGATTCAATATTTTTATTTTCTTAAAAACACAAAATAACAACAAAAATATTGTAGAATAAGTTATACATTTTAATCTCGTATTGATTTCATATTTAGTTTTCAAATTATTTTTATCATGTTTAAAATAACTAAGATAAGTTTGAACAAATACAAAAACAAAATATATAATTTAATAATCATTGATGATTTCTTTCACTTATTCAAATGATTCATACAACAAAGTTTATGATGTACTCGCCATAATTTATTATGTTCTTCTCAAGGTTTTACCATGAAAGCGATGCACATTAATTGTTAGGTGTATAATATCAATCAAGCTCCTCACGATATGCTTCACGTCACCTAACATGTCTTCGTTGTATTGTATATAATACGGGAGAGTAATTAATAGAGATTCATCCTTGCATGAACACACAAAACCGTATACATAATTCCATAAAAATATATTAACAATAAGTTGCGAATAATATTTTGTTAAGACCAATGTTAGGTGAAATTTATATATACTTGAAGCTCACATCAATAAGCAGCATTATCCAAACAACCACCTTATTATATATCATGGAGCATGCATGGCTCAATCAAGCTCCCAAATAGCCAAACACTATAAATTAATATATATACAAAAATTGAGAGTACATTAATCATCTCTACACATCAGTTTCATCTCTCAAATCTCAATACATTACAAGCTTGTAGGTCAAATTTAATTGGGCAGGTTAATGTTAATATGTTTTAAAAACGTCAGAAAAATATTTAATATTGGTATTAATTTAACTGTTATGAATACTCAATAGATATTTGAAGGATAATTCAATAATATAGAACTTATAACCATTTGGTCTCATTTTAAAATAACCTTGGATCCATTTGACTTATAGGGATTGTTACCAATGTGGTTAGGTTTATAAGCACAAGCAAATGTAACCATCAACTAAGTTTAAAAAGGACAACAAACAATAGTTATCTTTATTGAATTGTTGATAAAATTAGGTTTTCAGTGATGTTTTGATTTTTAACTCATTGTGGTTATAATGGTTAATTAATTATACTGTACAGTTGGGATTTTACATTTATTATAAAAACTAGATTGGATGTTTAATCATAAACGGTTATGAATAACTTGATAAATTTAAAATTATGATAAACTCATAAAATAAATACCTTTTGTTTTGTTTTGAGAAAAGGGTGTTAAAAGTGAATAAAAATGTTCAATTAATTCTATTTTTTTGAATTTACACAATCTATAAATTGAACAAAAAAATGCATCTAGTTCGCTTTGTTAACAAGAAAAAGAAATGACACGTCAAACGACGAAAAGCGAAAAGGAAAAAAGAACAGTAGCATCAAATCTAATCCAATACGCTAAAAAAGCAGCTTAAAGAGGACCGAGTCGATTATTTGCAGCTTATCATCGATTAGATTTAGACTTAGTTCTGGGTCGGGGGCGCGACTGGTCCGTCGATCTCGATGCGCCACGTGGAGATCCGACGGTCGTGGATCCCACGCTGACGTGGCAGAGAAAAATATAGAGAAGAAAGAAACAACAAGGCGCGGAGTGGCCGTCCAAAAACAGCATTTTCTTTTATTTTTCCTTTTAATTTCATTTATTTTAAACCCAAAGTCAAGTCTCGCTAATTAAGCTTCTTCCTCTATCCTAGGGCTCTGAAAATTTTCGTTTTTTTCTTCTTCTTTCTAAAATCAGAAATTGAACCAAAATAGCTCAAAGGAAAAAAAAGAGCAGCTGAGTAACGATTTTACAGAGCAGCGAACTGAGATCGTCGTCGCATTCGAGCGGAGCTTGAAGAAGAAGACGAGATCTTGCTGCTCTCTGCTAAGTCAATCTGAGATTTGAATCGATCGTCGTCTTCATCGGGAGATAACAGAGATACAGTAGATATATACAGAGAGAGAAACTGTGCTTGATTTTGGAGTGTTGGTATGAGATCCTTCTAGTTCGCTGCATAGGGTTCGGGATCTGGTGCCGGCGAGTCGCCGCCGGATGAGAAGAAACGCATGTTTCAGGGATCGAGAGGCAAAACAATGAAATGGGTTTCATTGCTTAAGGACATCAAAGAGAAGGTTGGTTTAACTCAAGCTCCTCCAACTACTGCATCTGCGTCTTCATCGTCTCCTCTTCATCTTCCTCGCGATAATGCTCCTACTGTTCCGGCAGTCTCATCGCCCTCCCTTGCAAGGTCCGGTTTTGCTATTGACTGAGTCTATTAGTTTAATGTATATTTTTTTTGACCAATCTGGTTCTTAACGTTTGAGGTGATTTGGATTGCGCTGATGTTCTTGCTGCATTTACTTCCAATTTTTATTCACAAAATGCTGATCGAGCTCCACTACCTGTATCACTGGTCTTGTGGCGGTATTGGGTTTTTTCTCAAGTTGGGGATTTTGGTTCCTTCTCAAGTTTTTTTGGGATAGGTAGATAGTGTGACTGTGAAGCTAAAATTTAGGTGCTGGGTCAAGTACAAAGTTCAGAAATTGGTTTCCTATAGTCTTGGTAGACCTGCTAAGTTGTTGACATGGGTCAAACTGCTGCTGCTATCACTCTTGTGGCTGAATCTACCCAGCGGTACCCATAGGTAGTTAGCATTGGGCTCTATTGAATGCGTTTAAGCTAGGTGCTTATAGTTTATTAAATGTATAAAAAGTGAGTGGTTTAATTTCCCACCGTTCTTCTGGTGTTGATTTTGAGATCTAAAGTAAAGACACATGCTTGAGGGTGTGCAAGATATATCAGTGGCTACTTGTGCACCAACTAGAGTTTAGTATGGTGGATGGATTGCAAGTATTACAATGTACATTAATTCATAAGAATTTATATATTCATTTGAGGGAATTGTGGATTGTAGTCGTAGGATATCCAAAAGTGATACTTGATTATATTTTCCACTTATTCTCATTTCTCGAGGAGGACAATGTGAAAAGATTTGTGTATACTATAAAATTGGTTGGAGTTACTGAAATAAATTTGATGCTTTGCTGATGCAATAAAGTTTTGACTTCTAATAAAGCAGATTCATGTAGATACTGAAATTAGTTGGGAATTGATGCTCTGATGTAATTCTTTGGAGATGTGCATGTTTATATATTACAATCTGAAACCAGTAATATTTCCCTTTTCATTCGCTTTACCTGTGGTGAAAAAAGCTATAACCAAGTGATAGATTTGCCCACCATTAATTGTTTATTGATCAGTAACTATGCTCACACACACCCTCATTTTTTGTCACTCTCTTTAATTTCAGGGATAAACATGAATTGGAATTGGACTTCAAGAGATTTTGGGAAGATTTCAGATCATCCAGCTCAGAGAAGGTTGTTGATTGATCTACATTCTCTCTATAGTGCTTTTGTTACAGCCTGTTCTGCTATTTTGTAACAATCCTATAATTTTGCATATACTATGAGAAAATATTATATTTGCTGATAACTCTTCTACTGTTCCCGCAGGAGAAAGAAGCGGCCTTGAATTTTACCATAGATGTCTTTTGTAAATTAGTGAAGCAGCACGCTAATGTAGCTCAATTAGTTACCTTGTACGGGCACAGTTGACGGTCCCTTCTTTACCTATTCTGTTCTATTTCTTTATTTATTGTGCTTCATGCAATTGCATTGTTGTGATAGGATGGTCGATGGCAGTAGTTACCTTCACTCTGTAATGTGATTAGAGTAGCTGTGAAATTTGTTGTGCACAGTATGAGTTCAAAACTAACCAGACATTTTTTTTCCTGTTGAGTTATTAACTGAAAATCATAATCATGGAGATGAAATGCTTCAAGTTTGATGTTAGATTAACTTGCACAAATGCTGATGTTATTCTGCTTATATAAAAATAAAATATTTTTGTGCTTCTTTTGTTATTCTTCTTCTTGTTAATATATTTCTTTATTGCATGTTTAAGGTTTAGACTATGGCATGCCCATTGGCGCCCTTAACTAAAATGTTTTATCAATTCAGACTTTTTATTATGAATATGATGAGTGATAATACCATCATTATTTCATGTGACTAGTTTTCAACTTCCTTTGTAGTTAAAGGGAGGTACATCTTTCTCTATGATGAAAGTCTCTGTGTGTTTCCATTAGTCCTTTCATACCATTCTTCATTAACATGTCAAGCCCATTTTGGAAGTTTCTTTATCTCTTTAATCTACACGGTTTCCCTTCTGATAGGATTCTATTTTTGTTGTTATCCTCTTATTCTGATGGAATTCAGAAGTGGGTTGATTAGTTGTTTTAAGCTATTGGATTCTTGAAAGTAACTGCAACTAACTCTGGTCTCTGTTGCCCGTAATTATTTACCCGTGTCTTATCTTTAAGCATATTGACCAATCCTGGAAGTGTTAATAAATTGCAGGTTAGTTGAAACACACATATTCTCCTTCGTTATTGGAAGAGCTTTTGTAACAGATATCGAGAAGCTAAAGATCAGCAGTAAAACAAGAACTTTGGATGTAGCAAAAGTGTTACAGTTTTTTTCTGAAGTTACAAATGTATGCCTTCTTGTTTGCTCGTTCCTGATATCCCATTTAAAGATGTCTTTGTACATATACATGTGCCATATAGGAATTTATACTCATTCATATCTTTTGCAGGATGACATCAGTCCAGGTTCAAATCTGTTAATGGCAGTGGAAGTCCTTGTGTCTGGGGTATATCTCATTGCCTATTTTGAATGAATATTTTAACATCTGTATTTCATCTGTTCCACTTTGTAAAACCTTGCTATTGCTTCTATATTTGGAATGATATACTGTATTCTATTATAGTTTTCCTTAAAAGTTTTGCATTGTGATTAATATACATGAACTTATCAAGTGTTATGGAATTGCTTAATATCCGACTCTGTGGAAAGTGTGATAAATGGATATTCCTGTATCATGTCTGTTTTGTAAGCACTGCTAATCTCATATCTTTTATTTACAGCCCGTTGACAAGCAGTCTCTCCTTGATTCTGGGATATTTAGTTGTCTCATTCACATTCTTAATGCCCTTTTGGGTCCTGATGGGTCCCATGCAAGGGAAATGGCTACTGTTGATGCAGAATTATTAATACCTGAAAAGGATGACAGCATTGATTCAAGGCACACTCGTAGACTTGAGGTTGCTTTTGTTCCCTGATTTCCTTGTCATTTTGTATCTGGTTGGCAGTGTCTGTTTTTTCCCCATTATTCTATACTTTCTACTATATCACCAGTGACTTATAGGATTTCAGAAAGTTGGTGCTTGTTGAAGCATTGTTTTGACCCCTTTCCCATGCATTTGGGATTCAGTTTTCCCTTACATTCTGGACTAACTTAATTGTTCAATCACTGGTGAATTGCCGAGAACAGGCTTTCTCTTCTACTGTTATTTATAAGTTGCTTTTTCTTATTTTAGATTTGTTTGCCATTGTAAAATTGATATTAAATTGTTGGCAAAGGCAGAAACTTTCCTGTGCTGTTGTATATAAATAACACAACGTTTTTTTTTTACGTACGCTACCTTTTTATTCATGCAGGTAGAGGGCAGTATTGTGCATATTATGAAGGCATTGGCAAGTCATCCTTCAGCTGCACAGAGTTTAATTGAGGATGATTCACTTCAGTTACTGTTTAAGATGGTTGTCAATGGGTCATTGACAATGTTCTCTCCATACAAGGAAGATATTGTTCCACTGCACAACATGCAGCTTCATCGGCATGCAATGCAGGTAAATGTCTAGTTACATTTTTCTGAAATGTGGGTAATGACTTCTGATAATTTTTATTTCCTTAAGAATTTCACGTATCTTCATAAGATGATGTCTAGATCTTATGTTTCTTATGTTTTTTTATTTATTTATTCCAGATACTTAGTCTTCTACTTGTAAATGACAATGGGAGCACAGCCTCATATATACATAAACACCATCTGGTATGTCGTTACTTCAATATTTTTTTAGAAATTGATGATTGTAAGAGTACTCTACTTTTTGAGCATTACTTAATTCTTTGAATCTTCTTCTTTCCATTTTGTTAGAGCATTCAATATTTAGCCTGTGCTCTGTTGTTTCGTGGTTTCTTTATTAGGTTCTTATGATGAAAATTTCAGTTTTTACCATACAATTACTTTTCTAAACTAGCTTCAGATGTTTAAAAGGACCATTTGAGGGCCAAATTAAAAGAAAGTCTTGTTTTAGGGGATGCTGTTGTGTATATAGAAAGTTATGGGGTTGATGGTGCCATTCATGGTCATATGATTGCTTTTCCAAGGGACGTATATGAAAAATGACCCTTTGGGGACCAACCTAATAGAAATTTGGTTTACTTTTAGAAAGTTATGGGCTAATGTCCTAAAGTTAATGATATCTTTTGATATTTCCATTTGCTGATCTTATAAGTTTCAAATCAATGTATATACGAAACCAGTAGTAATTTATACCTTTATTTGGTTAATTGATATTTACATTATGAAATATATACCAATGTTGGTAGATGAGGTGGTTTTACGTAAACATACCCCGTTTTACGAATTGCAGTGCACATCACAGATAATGTGTATGGTTGTTTTATGCTTCAGTTGATGAAGGGATAACATATTCATCCAAGGTAAAAATACATAGAGACAAGGTCCAAAAGGTTATATAGCTAAATTCCTTGAAATTTTGTTCCTATAACCTCTTGACTCTTGCATAATGTGATGAATGATCTTGGGTTTGTCTATGTTTGCTATTAAGTTTTAGTTTTATAACACTAGTTAGCTTGGCTTATATTCATTTAATATATATCTGATGTTAAACTGTTTCTTCGTGTAGGTAAAAGTTCTTCTTTCGGCTGTTAAGGGTTTCAATCCTGATTGTGGTGATCCGGCCTACACTGTGGCTATTGTGGACTTGCTACTCGAATGTGTAGAATTGTCATATAGACCAGGTAAATCTCTTGTAAAAAAACCATCCTTGGTAACTGTTCAAGTGTCCTACATTGAAAGAATGTGGGTTTAGTGACCCCTTTGGATTGGCGTGAGTTTAACATCTGGCTTTGGTTTTGGGCCTGTGACCCACTTGTGCTTCCTCACCCTTCAGATATTCTTGGTCCACGTTCTAGGCCCTCTCTGTTGTGTGACCTACGCACGAGGGGGAATGTTGAAGTGACCCACATTTTAAATGTGGATTTAGTGACCACTTGATATATTAGTTGCACCCTCTGCCTAATAGCATAAGCTATTAAGTTGGAGTAAGTTTAACGGTAACTTTTAAGTAGCAAAGTATAATTTAAAAGTTTGCCTTTATTCTCCTCAGGTTAAGAGTAATCCACACTCTGTGTTAGTGGATGAATATAAACGATTTGTTTGGATGTGTCAAACATAGTTTCTTGTGTTTCTAACTGTTGTAGGTTTTGACCTGTGTTTGTTATCTTTCCTGCTAATCTGGCAATATTTTGATCTGTAGATGCTGGTGGTATCAAACTACGGGAAGACATTCATAATGCCCATGGTTATCAATTCCTTGTTCAGTTTGCGTTAACACTGTCCACCTTGCCAAAATATCAGTCCATTCATTTCAAGTCTTCTTTTGACCCTAAGACAATGAAAGATGTAGAAGCGCAGGAATTAATGGGAAATGAGGACCCCTCCTCCCAGAATCTGTCTCCTACACTCTCTAGGTTGCTTGATGCTATTGTCAATTTAGCGCAGACAGGTCCATCCGAACCTTTGAGTTCTTTTGGGGGGAAAACATCCAAATCTCCTCATGCAAAGGTTAGTGGTCATAGCAGAAGTCGTACCCCATCTTTTGACCGCCTTGCTGATGAAACATGGGAGAAGGACAATAGTAAAGTTAAAGACCTTGAAGCTGTGCAGATGTTGCAAGACATCTTTCTGAAAGCAGACAGCACAGAGCTGCAGGAAGAAGTATTAAATAGAGTGTTCAAGCTATTCTCTAGTCATCTTGAAAACTACAAGTTATGTCAGCAACTGCGCACAATTCCTTTGTTTGTCCTAAACATGGCCGGTTTTCCTCCGTCTTTGCAAGATATAATTTTGAAAATTCTTGAATATGCTGTGACTGTTGTAAACTGCGTTCCTGATCAAGAGTTGCTTTCACTTTGCTGCTTACTGCAGCAACCTATAACATCACAATTGAAGCACACTATACTTTCTTTCTTTGTGAAATTAATATCCTTTGATCAACAATACAAGAAAGTTCTGCGAGAAGTTGGTGTACTGGAAGTCCTGTTAGATGACTTAAGGCAGCACAAGTTTCTTTTGGGTCCAGATCAGCTAAATGCCAACCCTGACCAGCTGGAAAGAAAATCCTCAAACAGCTTCAAGAAACATTTGGACAGTAAGGATGTCATCATTAATTCACCCAGACTAGTGGAATCTCCTGGAGTGAAGCTTCCTATTTTTGAAGTTGAAGATACTGTTGCTGTTGCATGGGATTGCATGGTTTCCTTATTGAAGAAAGCAGAAGCCAACCAAGCATCGTTCCGCTCGGCTAATGGAGTTGGAACTGTTCTTCCATTTCTGGTGTCAGATATTCATCGTCAAGGGGTTCTCCGGATATTTTCATGTTTGATCATTGAGGATGTTACACAGGTTTGTGGACATTCTTATTCTCCTGTTAAGACATTTTGTAGTTTTAATGTGGACAGTTCTTTAGCCTATCTTTGTTATTACCTACCCTGAATTTTTATTTTTATTTCTTTTGACCTCTTAACTGCTAAATTATATCACACACTACAGTAGTTTGTTTTATGCATATTCTTGTATTTGTGCTTGATAACCTCATTCACTGTACACTATCACCAAAATTATCCACTGGGTTTTTATTTTTACCAGGGTCATCAAGAAGAGATAGGTGTTCTTGTTGAAGTTCTGAAAAGCGGGATGGTTACTAGTGTTTCGGGATCTCAGTACAGACTTCAAAATGATGCAAAATGTGATACTATGGGAGCATTGTGGCGCATTCTGGGTGCAAATAAGTCAGCCCAGAAGGTCTTTGGTGAAGCCACTGGGTTTTCTCTTCTGCTAACCACACTCCACAGTTTTCAAAGTGATGAAGGGCACCCTGATCAATCTTCTTTAAAGGTTTATGTCAAGGTGTTTACATATCTATTGCGTCTTGTGACAGTCGGAGTGTGTGATGACACTATTAATAGGACAAAATTGCATGCAATTATATCGTCCCAAACCTTTTATGATCTTCTAACAGAGTGTGGTTTACTTTGTGTGGACTATGAAAAGCTAGTCATACAATTATTGTTGGAACTTTCACTTGAGATTGTACTTCCACCATTCTTAGCATCAGAGAATGTCCCATCATCTGTTGCAGCTGAAAGTGAGTCAGATGGTTTTATTTTAAGTACCCCATCAGGTTTGTTTAATCCTGATTATGAAAGAGTGTACAATCCTGGGGCTGTTAGAGTTCTTCTGAGATCATTGTTACTCTACACTCCAAAGATGCAGTTAGAAGTGCTGAACCTCACTGAAAAGCTTGCTCGTGCTGGCCCCTTCAATCAAGAAAATCTCACATCTGTGGGTGAGGAAATGCTCATCTAGTGCTTCAATGCCTTGTGCAAATGCTTATTTGTTTATTTTATTATGTACTTCTAATGTATGTGTAGGTTGCGTGGAGCTTCTACTGGAGATAATTTATCCATTCCTTTCTGGCTCATCTCCTTTACTGTCCTATGCTCTGAAGATTGTGGAAGCTCTTGGGGCATATAGGTAGAATTGTAACCATGACTAGAAATGATTACATCCCAATTTTTCTTTGTTTTGTAAAATGAGTTTTATGTTTCTGGTAACAGGTTGTCTGCATCAGAAGTTAGACTGCTAATTAGATATATTTTACAAATGCGGATGGTAAATTCAGGCCATAATGTTATTGACATGATGGAGAGATTAGTTCTCATGGAAGACATGGCCTCTGAAAATGTTTCTCTCGCTCCATTTGTGGAGTTGGATATGAACACGATTGGACATGCTTCTGTTCAGGTGTCTCTGGGTGAAAGATCATGGCCTCCTGCAGCTGGTTATTCATTTGTTTGTTGGTTCCAGTTTCGAAATTTATTCAACTCACAAGCAAAGGAAACAGAAATTTCGAAAGGTGCTTCTTCTAAGAGATTGAATGGTTCTAGTAAACAGCACCGAGAGCCACAAGTTCTCCGGATATTTTCTGTTGGTGTTGCTAATTCCAAGAACACGTTCTATGCGGAACTTTATCTTCAGGAGGATGGTGTATTAACCCTTGCAACAAGCAACTCTTCTTCTTTATCATTCCCTTGTTTGGAACTGGAGGAAGGCAGATGGCATCACCTTGCAGTTGTCCATAGCAAACCAAATGCTCTTGCTGGATTATTCCAAGCTAGTGTTGCATATGTGTATATTAATGGAAAGATGAGACACACAGGGAAACTGGGATATTCTCCATCTCCACCTGGAAAGGCTCTTCAGGTAGCCATTGGCACTCCAGTCACTTGTTCAAGAGTTAGTGACTTGTCGTGGAAACTCCGGTCCTGCTATCTTTTTGAAGAAGTCCTCACATCAGGTTCTATATGTTTTATGTACATTCTTGGTAGAGGATATAGAGGAATCTTTCAAGACTCAGATCTTCTTCGATTTGTCCCTAACCAAGCCTGTGGTGGCGGTACTATGGCTATCTTAGATTCACTTTATGCTGACTTGCCTACAAATTCCAACCCACCGAAACTTGATAGTGTCAGCAAACTAGGGGAGTTCAAGGCAGATGGCAGTGGGATCGTCTGGACTTTGGAAAGGTTGGGTAACCTATCGTCGCAGATATCTGGAAAAAAACTTATATTTGCTTTTGATGGAACATGTACGGAAACTGTTCGTTCATCAGGGACCTTTTCCATGGTCAATCTTGTTGATCCTATGTCTGCTGCTGCTTCTCCTATTGGGGGTATGTGACAAACTCTCCAGAAACATATTATTGATAACTTCTCATTTTGACAGCTGATTTGTACGAGTTCAATGACATGCAAAGAGGCAAAGTCTTATTATTATTAGAACCCATTCATCCTTTTCTTTTGCTTTGTGGGAGATGATCGTAGGCATGGCATAGCTGCTACTTTCCTCTTTTTCTCTTTTATTATATCTTTTTTTTGTTTTTGGTGATATTATCACACTGTGAGGTTCTTGCACTAATAGTGGTGTTTGGGAACTTATAGTTTGATCAAAGAGGAGAGCAATAAGCTTTTATTTATTTATTTATTGTTTGATGCTTTAGCGGTCTTTTCAGGTATACCACGATTTGGACGTCTTCTGGGTGATGCATATATATGCAGGCAATGTGTCATTGGTGACAGCATCCACCCTGTTGGTGGGATGGCTGTTGTCTTGGCTCTTGTTGAAGCAGCTGAAACCAGGGATATGCTACACATGGCTCTGACTTTACTTGCACTTTCCCTTCACCAAAATCCTCAGAATGTTAGGGACATGCAAACATACAGGGGATACCATCTACTGTCACTTTTTCTGCATCGCAGAATGTCATTGTTTGATATGCACTGTCTTGAGATTTTTTTCCAGATGGCTGCATGTGAAGCTTCATTTTCTGAACCAAAGGTGGAAAATGCGCGAGCTATTGTGTCACCTGGTGCAACAATTCATGAAGCAGGCTTTGAGGATCTTAGTTTGTCAAAGTTCCGTGATGAATTTTCTTCAATCGGGTCTCACGGAGATATGGATGATTTCTCTGTGCCGAAAGATTCATTTAGTCATATTTCAGAGTTAGAGCATGCTGATATGCCAGCCGAAACTACAAATTGTATTGTCTTGTCAAACGCAGATATGGTTGAGCATGTCTTGTTGGATTGGACCTTGTGGGTAATCGCCCCAGTTTCTATTCAAATCGCTCTACTGGGTTTTCTCGAGCATCTGGTGTCAATGCATTGGTACAGGAATCATAATCTTACAATCCTACGGAGGATGAATCTTGTGCAGCATTTACTAGTGACTTTACAGCGAGGTGATGTTGAAGTTCCTGTTTTAGAAAAATTGGTTGTGCTGCTTGGGGTCATATTAGAAGATGGTTTTTTGACGTCAGAATTGGAACATGTAGTGAGGTTTGTGATTATGACATTTGATCCTCCTCAACTTACACCAAGGCATCAAATCATGAGAGAGTCAATGGGGAAGCATGTAATGGTTAGGAACATGCTGCTTGAGATGCTTATTGATCTACAAGTAACCATAACATCAGAAGAGCGGCTGGAGCAGTGGCATAAAATCGTTTCATCAAGGTTGATAACATATTTTCTTGATGAAGCAGTTCATCCTACCAGTATGAGATGGATTGTGACCCTTCTAGGTGTATGCCTCGCATCATCCCCGACCTTTGCCCTTAAATTTCGCACAAGTGGAAGCTATAATGGTTTGACATCGGTGCTTAGAAGTTTCTATGACTCTCCAGATATATATTATATTTTGTTCTGTCTAATTTTTGGGAAGCCCGTGTATCCAAGACTTCCGGAAGTCCGTATGATAGACTTCCATGCCCTTATGCCAAGTGATGGAAGTTATGTGGAGTTGAAATTTGTAGAACTCTTGGAGTCTGTAATAGGCATGGCAAAATCTACATTTGATAGGCTGAGCATGCAGTCCATGCTTGCTCACCAAACTGGTAATCTTTCCCAAGTAGGTGCTGGTCTTGTGGCAGAGCTTGTCGAGGGAAATGCAGACATGGCCGGAGAACTTCAGGGTGAAGCCCTGATGCATAAAACATATGCAGCACGCTTGATGGGTGGGGAGGCAGCAGCTCCTGCTGCTGCAACCTCAGTCTTGAGATTTATGGTTGACCTGGCAAAGATGTGCCCTTCATTTTCTGCTGTCTGCAGACGAGCAGAGTTTCTTGAGAGCTGTGTTGATCTTTATTTTTCTTGTGTTAGGTTTGTCTCAAGACATTTTTTATGTATTCGCCGTGCCACATTTATATTTTTCTTGTGTTGGGTTTGACTCATCTTCATTATTATACTGTAATACAAGCTTCAATATTTTCTAGTTTCACTGATTAGTACTATGGTTTTCTTACAGAGCCGGTCATGCAGTGAAGATGGCCAAGGAACTTTCTGTGAAGTCTGAAGAAAAGAACTTAAATGATAGTGATGATGCCACTAGCTCACAGAATACATACACTAGCTTGCCTCATGAACAGGAACAATCTGTCAAAACATCCATCAGTGTTGGAAGCTTTCCTCAAGGGCAGGCAAGTACAAGTTCTGAAGAAATGCCTGCACCCTCAGAATATGTATCTGGTGATAAAGCGGAAACCAGGGATTCTACATCTCATCTGGAATCAAACAAACCAGAGCAAGAAGTTGAGCAAGCTGTTCGAAGCTTAGAGGATGATACTGTGGATCGGGTGTCTCCTACCTCCAGCTCAAATGAGTTCACTTTCCCGAACATAAAACCCAATTTGGATTTAAATCACTTGGCAGATTCCCAGAGTTCTACATCTGTACATATGCTTGATTCGCCCATTTTGTCAGAGAAGTCTATATCCACACCCCCACTCACACCTGTTCCAGGAACTGCACTGGCATCTGGGAATGCTAGCCAGAATGAAGCAAAAACCCCCTCAGTTGCTACTCCTTCCAGTGAATCTTATGGCCAATTTGGTGATTTTGATCCATCTTCAGATTCTAAACCTACTTCTCAAGGATTGTCTGCTGCAAATGAAGTTTTCGCAGTTAGTCCAAAGTTACTTCTTGAAATGGATGATTTAGGCTATGGAGGTGGTCCTTGCTCTGCAGGAGCAACTGCTGTTTTAGATTTTATGGCAGAGGTTCTTTCTGATTTTCTGACCGAGCAGATGAAAGCGGCTCAAGTAGTAGAGAACATTTTGGAAAGTGCTCCTTTGCATGTTGATGCTGAATCTGTGTTAGTTTTCCAGGGGTTGTGCCTTACTAGACTTATGAACTTTCTTGAGAGGCGTCTCTTCCGTGATGATGAAGAAGATGAGAAAAGGTTAGATAAGAGTCGCTGGTCTTCGAATCTTGATGCATTATGCTGGATGATTGTGGATCGTGTGTATATGGGTGCCTTTCCACAGCCTGCTAGTGTATTGAAAACTTTGGAGTTCTTCTTGTCTATGTTACAATTGGCAAATAAAGATGGGAGACTTGAAGAGGTGGCTCCATCTGGAAAGAGTCTTCTCTATATGGCAAGAGGAAGCAGGCCACTTGATGCATACATACATTCGATTCTCAAAAACACAAATCGTATGATCTTGTATTGTTTCTTGCCATCGTTCTTGCTGGCCATAGGGGAAGAAGATCTTCTTTCAAGTTTAGGCTTACTAATGGAATCCAAGAGATCATTATCAAACTCTTCTCAAAAAGAGTCAGGAATCGATATCTTCACAGTCCTACAGTTGTTAATTGCTCATAGAAGAATAATATTCTGCCCCAATAATCTTGATACCGATCTGAATTGCTGCCTGTGTGTGAATTTAGTACCTCTTCTCCGCGATCAAAGGCAAAATGTACAGAACTTGGCGGTTGATATTTTCAAGTATCTCTTGGTGCATCGCAGAGTTTCTCTGGAAGACTTGTTGGTTTCTAAACCAAACCAAGGCCAACAATTGGATGTCCTACATGGTGGCTTTGACAAATTGTTGACTGGAAACTTATCTACTTTCCTGGAGTGGCTTGAGAGTTTTGAACAGGTCATCTATAAAGTTCTAGAACAGTGTGCTGCAATCATGTGGGTTCAGTATATTGCTGGATCCGCTAAGTTTCCTGGAGTAAGAATAAAGGGAATGGAGGGCCGGCGTAAGAGGGAAATAGGAAAAAAGACACGGGATTCTTCAAAATTCGATATCAAGCACTGGGAGCAGATAAGCGAAAGAAGATATGCACTGGAGCTGGTTCGTGATGAGATGTCTACTGAGCTCAGAGTTGTTCGGCAAGATAAGTACGGATGGGTTCTCCATGCTGAGAGTGAGTGGCAGACCCTTCTCCAACAGCTTGTTCATGAGCGGGGGATCTTTCCAATGCGTAAATCCTCTGAATCAGAAGATCCCGAATGGCAGCTTTGTCCAATTGAAGGGCCATATAGGATGCGCAAAAAACTTGAGCGCTGCAAGTTAAAAATTGATTCCATCCAAAATGTTCTTGATGGACAGTTTGAATTAGGAGCAATAGAGCTATCCAGAACAAAGAATGACAGCAGTCCTGATGCTTCTGATGTGGACTCTGAATTATATTTCAATCCTTTGCCTGATGGTGCCAGTGCTAATGATGATGATGGTGAACTGTATCAAGAGTCCTTTTTTAAAGAGCCCAGTCCCGTTGGAGATGTAGAATCTGCTAAGAATGGGTGGATTGATGACAGAGATAGTAGTATAAATGAAGCAAGTCTTCACTCTGCACTTGAGTATGGTGGCAAGTCGAGTGCAATATCTGTTCCATCAGACATACCAGGTAGATCCGACATAGGATCTCTTGTGCAATCCTCTTTGAGGAATGATGAAGTCAAACCTGCAGAAGGAAAATCAGATAAGGAATTGCATGATGATGGTGAATATCTAATCAGACCTTTTCTGGAACCTTTTGAAAAAATACGGTTTAGATACAACTGTGAGCGAGTTGTTGGTCTTGACAAACATGATGGGATATTTCTTATAGGTGATCTTTGTTTGTATGTGATCGAAAACTTTTACATTGATGAAACTGGGTGCATATGTGAGAAGGAATGTGAAGATGAGCTCTCTGTTATAGATCAGGCTTTGGGGGTAAAGAAGGATCTTACTTGCAGTCTGGATTTTCAGTCCAAATCTACTTCATCTTGGAGCACCCCCGCTAAGGCTTTGGTTGGGGGGAGGGCATGGGCCTATAATGGTGGGGCATGGGGAAAGGAGAAAGTATGTAGTAGTGGTAAGTTACCCCATCCGTGGAATATGTGGAAACTTAATAGCGTTCATGAGATTTTGAAACGTGATTACCAGCTACGGCCTGTTGCTGTTGAGATTTTTAGCATGGATGGATGTAATGATCTTCTGGTATTCCATAAAAAAGAAAGAGAAGAAGTGTTCAAGAATCTGGTTGCTATGAATCTTCCCAGAAATAGCATGTATGAATTTATTTACCATCCAGCTCTCATTTTCATTCATTGTTTATGTTTCAATGCTTATGTAGTAAACTTCTGACTCTAAGATTGCTAAACCATAAATCTTTTTCTCGCATCAGGTTGGACACAACCATTTCAGGTTCGACAAAACAGGAAAGCAATGAGGGCAGTCGTCTTTTTAGGATAATGGCTAAATCCTTCTCCAAAAGGTGGCAAAGCGGAGAGATCAGCAATTTCCAGTACCTCATGCATCTTAACACTTTGGCGGGACGTGGATACAGTGATTTAACTCAATACCCAGTGTTTCCATGGGTTCTTGCAGATTATGAAAGTGAAAACCTGAACTTTTCAGATCCAAAAACATTCCGTAGGCTTGACAAACCTATGGGTTGCCAGACTCCAGAAGGTGAAGATGAATTTAGAAAAAGGTCAGCCCAACGGCGCGCTCTAATGTTTTCTCTTTGCATAATTAGATTTTTTTTCCCTGTGAAAAGTAGTAAGGTTATTGTGGGGAACACTCCATCGAAACACAGTTTAGAGTGAAAACTAGGAGCCAATCCTGACCGTTGAATATTATCCATCAATGGCCCCTGATTTTTAGGAGAGGGGGTTGATTAAAAAAATAATATAAAACCATAGTTTTATAAATTACAAAAATGCTGTTAATTAGTGAATCTCAGTCTTTAAAAATTACAATATAATGGATATAGATGGTTCCTAGTTTCTAATGTTTTTTATTTGACTGTAACTCAGGTTATTGTATCATTGATGCTGTAGTAATGATTGTCAAATGAAACACATTGAAAAGCATGGTTTTCTTATGTTCTTATAGCTTCATGTACTATACTTATACATTCTGTCACTTATGTCTTTCAGATATGAGAGTTGGGATGACCCAGATGTCCCAAAATTTCATTACGGGTCTCATTATTCTAGTGCTGGGATCGTCCTTTTTTATCTTCTGCGCCTACCACCATTTAGTTCTGAGAACCAGAAGTTGCAGGGAGGCCAGTTTGACCATGCTGATCGCCTCTTCAATAGTATCAGAGATACTTGGTTGAGTGCAGCTGGAAAGGGCAACACATCAGATGTAAAGGAGCTTATTCCAGAATTTTTCTATATGCCAGAGTTCTTGGAGAACCGTTTTAATCTTGACTTGGGAGAGAAACAATCAGGAGAGAAGGTTTGTCCACTCTAATTCTTAATCCAGTGTTTTTTTTTCTGATTCAAAGAACTTTTAATTTAATTATATGAGTTTGTTCTTCTTCAGGTTGGTCATGTAATCTTACCTCCATGGGCCAAAGGCAGTGTTAGAGAGTTCATTCAGAAGCACAGGGAAGCTCTTGAATCAGAGTTTGTTTCAGAAAATCTGCATCATTGGATAGACCTTATATTTGGATACAAGCAAAGAGGAAAGGTACGAGTTAACATTCTTGACCATTGATGCTGCTATTTAGTTAAAATTTCACTGATTGTTTATAGGGCTCTTCAATCAGAGTTTGTTTAGAATAGTTTTAACTTCAATGGCTTCTGTTAATGTATGCAGTTCCACATTGAATAAAATAGAAGAAAGAAATGCATATAAAGACAAGTCACACCCAAATAATAACATTGACCTTTAGTTGTGGAGCTCAACACGATGTATGTAGCTTTTAGTTGTGTAAATTTAATTATTCCAAAACTACTCACAATTTACTCTTCTGATTTCAATTTGAATCCCTTATCAAAATCCTTCACAGAATCATATTGAAATAGGTAGATTAAAGGATGGGAATGGGTAGTTTTGGGATATTATAAATTTTTTTTACTCATGTGTAGGTCACCTGATAAAAAAACAATCGAAAGTTTTGATGGTTTCTGTCTATTTTGTACGATGATGACACGTGAAAATTCACAAGGGTAGGCATTTGTCTGTGGACAACTACTGTGGGGTCATGTGTTTGGAAATTTACTATGGCTTGTGTTTGTAGGCAATTCAAAAAGGGAGTTATGTGCAATTTACCCCTTTTCATTTGGACATTATTTCGCCAAACAGTATTTTTTTTCTTTCTACTTTGATGTTATTATAATTTTGCTGATAAAAAAAGGTTATTATAATTTTTTTCCTATCTAGTTATATAATTTAGTTTGAGTTTGATATAGTGACGGTTGGTTGAATTTAATCTCCTTCTCAGCCCATTTTTTTCAATGCAGTTCCAGATTGTTTGTTATATTACTATTCCCCTTGTTATGTGTATAATCATAAAAAAAATTGTGCAATTTACAGGCTGCTGAGGAAGCTGTGAACGTCTTCTATCATTACACATACGAGGGGAGCGTGGACATAGACTCAGTCACAGATCCCGCAATGAAAGCCTCAATTCTAGCCCAAATCAATCACTTCGGGCAGACTCCGAAGCAACTATTCCAAAAGCCCCACCCCAAAAGGCGGCTCGACAGGAGGCTCCCTCCTCACCCTCTGAAACACTCCACTCATCTCGTTCCTCGTGAGATACGCAAGACCTCATCTTCCATAACTCAGATCATCACCTCCTACGATAAAATCCTAGTGGCCGGAGCAAACACTTTGCTCAAACCCAAAACATACATCAAATACGTTGCTTGGGGCTTCCCTGACCGGAGCTTGAGGTTCTTGAGCTATGACCAAGACCGGCTCCTCTCGACCCACGAGAACCTCCACGGAGGTAACCAGATTCAGTGTACCGGCCTTAGCCATGATGGTCATTGTTTGGTCACCGGTGCAGACGATGGGTTGGTTTCGGTTTGGAGAATCAGTAATGACGGCCCAAGACGGTTAGAGTTGGAGAAGGCGCTTTGTGCTCATACAGCAAAGATCACGTGCCTACATGTTAGTCAACCATACATGTTGATTGTGAGCGGGTCCGATGATTGTACCGTTATTGTGTGGGACCTCAGCTCGTTGTGCTTTGTCAGGCAACTCGCGGAGTTTCCTGCA
>JAYMSW010000218.1:0-26954 GCA_036897725.1 Erodium texanum
ACCCAATATCGGATACACATCCATCAACCGAGCCACTTTGATCTTCAGTATCAGAGCACTTGTTTTGTCCCCTCTCTGTTGGTGACGGAAAATATGGAGTTGGGGCTACCTCGGAAACATTCAGTTCCTCTAAAGTTCTGATTGGTGAGTTTGCCTGGAGGATTATAAAGAATTATATCGCACCTTAAATAATTCAAAACGATCCTCATAGAATTTCTAATCGAAACTCGGCAGTGGAGTAAAGATTTGAGAATACAAAACCTGACAACCAGATGCTCTGAAGGAACTGAAATCGTGCTGTCCAACAAGAACTTTGCATGCTGCCTGGGCCAACACCGATATAAACTTCTATTTTGCGTAAAAAGGACAGATTTTAAGTAGAAAAATGTACCTATGGTGTCAACTATAAACCAACCTGCATAGCAATAAGATCTAGCTCCTCAGGCACGTGCCACGCCCGGTTTCTTTCAAAGCTTGACAAGGGCTCCGGCCCAGATAGCAATCGGTAGAAGTACCTAATTTGAATTTTTACAGAGAACGCTAATCAGGCTCTGGCCCAGATAGCAAGAAGTAGAAGTATGTAAATGTGAACGATTTGTCAATCATATAAAATATAAGCATACTTATCAACTCTAAAGCAAAAATTCTATACTGCAAACTAGGAATATTTCGATGTTTACCATTTTTACTAATCTATGTGAATTGCAAAATCCTCTAACACACTTCAAATAATTGACCACTTACGTGCGCTCTTGAGCTTTGTATCTAGCATGAAAATCAGAGGGCACAGGCCTAACATCAGTCACCATTACGTCATCACAGTTCTTCTGAGATGAATCAAAATGAAAAATATGTCAATATCAAAGAGTAGCGGCACAAGATAGATTGAACACAAATGAAACTAAAGCATAAACAAGACCTTTCTTTTCTTATGGTCTGCTCATATTCCAAATAATTAAATAAAAAGTGATAGGTTTATAACCCTGATTTCTTTATCAGAAACTTGTTAAATAATTAGATGCATACCTGTAAGAAATGGTTCACAGCATTCTTAACCACTGCAGGTTCATGTGGTGGTAACTGCATTTCCAGAAAAATCATACATATATATAAATCAAATGCCACAATTATTTAATATAACATGTAATGCAGAACACCATGTTTACACTATGGCATGTAAATCATACATATATATCAATAAAATGTCACAACTGTGACACATAAATTTAAATTTCAAAACCAAACCTATAAAAGATCACCATGTTTACACTATCATCAGAACAATATTAAGAGTTAATTGTCTTTAAAATGCTAACAATTACCTAATACAGAACATACTTGAGCAAAAAGACACTAGATTAATAGTTTTGTAGGGGACATACCACTTCACCGGGCTTTCTTTTGCTGATGCGTTCAACATCTACATGACAAACATTTGACAGAGCATGCACTCCTGCATCCTACAAATGAAATCATAACAAACTAAACAAGATTGGTGTCATTTTTCAAGTGAAATTAGAATAACAAAGAGATCAAAACAACGATATTATGTTCTTGAGGCTAAAACAAAGAAGAAAAAGTATATAGTAAGCAATGTGTTGAATTACAGTTCGACTTGAGCAAAAGATTGAGACTGGCTGGCCAATAAACTTATGAAATGCCTCCTACATGCAACAAAAATACCCAAAATTAGCAAATGGATCAACAAGGAATAGAGAGGGAACATATTCAATGACTATATTCTATGACCACAGGACCATTCAAATCTATGGGAGAAAAAAAATTAGAAGTTGATGTAAAATACTAAACTTTTCATCACTTTTGACCCCCAAAACAAAGGCCCTCATTCTATAGATCCTAAGACTACCCTTTGGATTGAGATGGAATTTTTCTTCAACTACATCAAACATATACAAAAGCACCATTCAAAGTTTAAAATTTTTTCCCCACCAATTAATCACCTGCAGAAGTACTAATTGAAGGCTAATTTTCTCGCCTTTGGCTCTACATTTTCTCAGCATCCAAACAGAAAATGAGACATTTACGAGACATTTACCTCGAGCGTTCCAACGACCGTTCTGCAATTGGACTGCTGCTGGGATCCTGAGAACCGGGTTCCGATATACTCAATAGCAACCAAGTACCGTTGAAGGCCGCGTTTTTGGCTCATGGGTTGAGCTTCAAAGCTCGAATCTTGCTGCTGCTCTTGTTGTTGTTCTGTTCCTCCTCCTCCTTCGTTAAAGCCTTCAATTTTCGTGATCTTTGAAGGTCTGTCGAGGGACACAGTACTGGTCTCCAGCAAATGCTTTGGATTTTCCGTCATTGATGGGCTTTCTCTCACTTTCTCGCCATCCAAACAACTCTTAATTGTCCTGGATGTCAGGGTTTTAGAGTTCCGGCGGTGTTTGGCTGCAGGGTTTTGTAGCTACAGAGTAATAAGAAGACTAAAAAAATAATTAAATAAAATAGCAGAGTAATAAGAACAAAATAAAATAATTAAAAAATAACAAAATAAAATTGATCTCACAATAATAATAATAATAATTCTTATGGACAAGAGTAATAAGAAGAACTTTATCAAAAAAAGAAGAAGAACAAAAAATAATAATTAAAAAATAGCAAAATACAATCTCACAATAATAATAATCATTCTTATGGACAAACAATTCTATTTTTACTAAAAATTATCTTTACAGTTGTATAATTCATAAAATTGATTATTTCAAGAAAACAATTTTGCTTTGATATATTTATACCTGGTGAATTTACAGTACTTCATTTGTCAAGTAGGATAAATCATAATCCTAAAAAATCAAGTGTATTTATAAATTTCAGAACAATTAATAACATGAACTGTAAATTGTTCAATAATTAAATTAACTTGTTCAAAATGACGGCTAAATACCAATTTCAATTTGGTCCTTTCACCAAACATAAGACATAATCCACAATTTCTCATTACTGATTAAACTTGTAACAGAAATTGATTACTAGAATAAAAACAAACATATTGATTACCAGAATAAATTCTCATTACTGATTAAACTTGTAACAGAAATTGATTACTAGAATAAAAACAAACATATTGATTACCAGAATAAAACAGATATTAATCTCACTCCCAATTCCCAAACATATTCAAACTAAACTCACAACTGCTCCTTGATAACAACAAAGAAAATGTAAAACAAAAACAAAAAAACTTGTTCCCCAAACTAATTCCCCTACGACCTGAAACTGAAAAGAAAGGCTCCCAAGGATAAAGAGGATTGATGGAACTCAGTTGTGCCCATCAATGGAGAGGTTTTGGGTCAGATCGACAAGAGACGAGGAATCCAAAGTTCCCTTCGTTTGTGGCAATTCCGTATCAGCTTTCACCTCTCCAGCATTGATATGGTTCTGCTGAAAACAAACAACACTTGCATATCAGTCATCAACCATAACCAACATGGTAATGCATCATTGAAAACAAAGTTGATTAGCTAATGTTTATTAGGAGGATTCAATTCAGCATTGCCATAGAACATATAGTATATTATGTGTGAAATGAGGAACTTAACGGGAAAGTCAGCATCCTTGTGAATCCCGTTCTGTTGAGTTGCTGGCTTAGTGATCCTTTTGGCACGGCCAGACTTCTCTCTGATTTCATAGAAGTTGAAGTCGTCTAATAATGATGTTTTTGCAGAATAGTTCTTGAAAATTTTCAGCATTTCCAATCCTTGCCTCAGAACGATCTGCAAAGATCAAGGTTTTTTACGTGACAAACTACTTCTGAAGCTTTTAACAAAGAAACAGGAATTGATAATAGAATATTTTTGGGTAAATTGCACATAACCTTTATGAATTGCCCACAAACACATTAACCCACAGTAAACTTCCAGAAAGATTAACTAATAGTAAAGTCACCATCATACAAAAGAGACGGAAACCATAAAAAAAAATCTTTTTTTTTGTTACATGAGGTACAAGTGAGTTTACAATTTTATAATACCCTAGAACACCTAATTCCAATCCTTAACCTTCTGATTTCCATTTGATCCCGTTCTCGAAATCCTCCACAGAATCATATTGAAATCAGAAGGTTAAAGGATTGGAATGAGTAGGTTTAGGTATTACAAAATTTTAAACTCACTTGTAGGCCATGTGGCAAAAAAAATTGATTTGTTATGGTTTTGTCTAGTTTGAGCAATGGTGACGCATGGAAATTCATAAGGGTAGTCATGATTATTGGCAAATCATAAAGGTAGTTACATGCAATTAACCCAATATATTTTTCCAGACTTCAATAGAATAAATGAACATTTGAATAGAAATTTAAAGCAAAATCGGTACCTCTTGAGTGTCCCTAGTGTAAGTCACATCCCTATTTTCCTCACTGTTTTCAAGGACAATGTGCCTTAACTGAGAATTAGGAATGTCTTTCACAATATGCCACTTCACAGGAAAGAACCCGTTCCACTTGTCAAGTTGCCAAAAGTCCATATCTTTATTGAAGTCAACCTTGCCAATCATCTCAGCGCACCCTACGAATTGTCCACTTCCATTAACCTGAAATTTCAGAGGTATTAACAATGGCACACGATCTTGATCATCTACAGAGAGGATAAGATTAAAACTTCAAACTCACAGAGAAGAAGAGGAAGATTGGACACTTGGTGCCCGTCTCATTTATTATTGCTTCAGCTTCAAGAAACGCTGCATCAAGCTTCCGGTTGCCATTAGCAGTACTTGACCAAACATCATACTTAATGCACTTATGAACGTTATCTTCGCTGAAGGACTTGATGACGTAGAACTTGGCATTTTCATACCGGGTTTCAAAATCTGGTAGATTATATTGATCTCTACGTGCTGCAAGCTCCAAATTGTTCGCAATTGGTGAGTCTGAAGGAGTGCTACTATTGTGGGCCCTGGGCCCACGAGTTATTTCACCTGACTCTGCATTTCTACTGTACTTGTCCTTTTGGTTGAATCTGTCATTTCCAGTCCATGTCTTGTAATTCTGTGTGAATCTGTCATTTCCCGTCCATGTCTTATAATTCTGTGTGTAGTTTAAGGAACCACTTTGTGGAAAATACTGTTTCTGGTAGTGATATGATGGTTGACTTCCCCTGTAGTAGTTGGATGAAAAATTGGAAACTGAATGAGACACCTGAAATATTAAATATTCAAACAGTCAAATTAATGTTATAATCTACATCGTAATTATTATGGATCATTGTTAAGATAATCCAAGTTAAATCGAATGTGTATAACCTTATTTAGTGGTCTAAGGGGATGCGTATGAGGAGTGGGCTTGGAGAATCTTGAAGACCCGTTGCCATTTGATTTCATATTATTCATGCCGTATGGTTGCTGAACATATCCTGAGGAAGAAAAATAAGGTTTTTGACCAAGGTCATCAGGATCTAATTTTTTTCCAGTAGCACATGGATTATAGCTGGGCTCGTGACGAACCAGTGAATCATCATATGATTGCATACCCTGAAAAGATTATCAATTTCAATCAGTTAAGTTAAGCTGAATCTGCAGTAAGAGTAACTGAGTTTCAACAATAAGGGAATGACTAAGAAGTTTAATACATCGACTTTCAAGAGCAAATCACAATAAACGGTTAGATGAACATACTGTGTAAGAGCCGTCTGCTTGATAATAACCCTCAGTGTGCTTGACATTACTACTATATCCTACAAAACAGAAGGGGGGGATTTACGCATAAGAGTACTTGTTTATTCCTCCACAATTAAAAGGGAAAATCTTCTAAAAACATACTAACCTTGTCACATTTCTCACTTAGCTACTGAATTTTAAATTTTCAGACCAGACTACACTAAACTTAAGAAGAAAAAAAAGTAATGAATGAAAAAAAATATTCTTCATTAAGTTTCAATTTTTCAAAAATTTGCCACAGCTACGTTAAATTTTGCCTTAGTTTCCGAAATTGTTGTAGGGGTACTTTTGTCATTTTCTACCGAAATAGAGTAAAGTGAGAAAATTTTGAAAGTCAGTGTAGTTAAATGAGAAAGGTGACAAGTTTAGTGTACTTATTATCTATTTAAAATTCTTAAACAGGCCACAAACTGGAAAATCACTGAGCAACAAATAGCAAAGAAAGCCTTTGGTAGATCAAATTGTCAATGTAAATAGAAAAGCCAAATTGTCTTTAAGCAACTCCTAGATCTCAAGTTCATATATAATATAAGGAACAATTTTTAATTGAACACGGGCTATCTCACAAATACATGGTTCGTGACACATCATATATAAAGTACAATTTAAATATCTAACCTGGGTAGTAATAGCTGTTATAACAGCTAGTGGGTGGGTATGAAGCACCACGATCTCTATCTGACTTGGTGCCATTTACAACTTTGATGCTAGAATTAGCATCTCCTGAGGAAGCTATAGAGAAGCTCGAATCAGATGCTATTTTATCCTTTCCAGAAGTCTGCAAAGTTAACACTATACCAAGTTAAATCAGGAATAGCAAATATAACAATGATGAAGATGTCAAATTTCATTTTAGTTCAAAACTGATGAAAGAGTAATATTTGCAAGTGACTGGTCTAAATTAGGCTGTGCATGAAGCGAGTTAGCAAATTTATTCACGATGCAATTTCAGTTTGAAGCTATTGATTCCATAGAAGACCGGTGAATTTGATTGATGAAAAACTAAGCTCAAGCAGAAACACTAACTCAATCATAAATTCATAATTAAGACGTACCAAATCTTTGTCAGCAATATTTATACCGGTGAGTGAATTCGCTAATGCAACCACAGAGCCAGCTGGATTAAAGAGTTAAGAAAAACAGTGCACAATGCAAAAATCTAAATTTAGAGGGTTTAATCGGGCAATGTGATAATAGAGATGAATGTGAAGAATCGAAACATCATCTCAAGCATCGCGACTATTTGAAGATCTTCTGAACAACCATAATACAAATAATTTAAACCCTAGACCATCTCTTAACACTAAACTGCATCTATGCAAACCCCAAACCTAATTCTTTCAGGTAGTTAAAAGAAGTTCAATGTAGTCCACAAAACATAATAACCAAAATCCATTTGGGCTTCCCCCAGAAATAGTGATATATGCAGTCTTATTAAAAGCTATATGTATCATACATTTGAATTTTTAACAACAAGAACTCAAAACAACATTAGCAGACTTGCAAGGTAAAAAAAAAAACACACGTTTTGAAAATTTCTAGAAATTACACCATACATATAGCATCGTAAACACAAACAATACAACAAAATGGATACTTTCTGGCATTTCCTGCTCGCCAGCCATCTTCAACCGTTAGAACCCAATTCACCCTAAAATCAAAGAAACATCCAATAATTTTACAGCCCAATTCACCCTAAAATCAAAGAAACATCCAATAATTTTACAGAATTAGAAAAATTAACTTAAGAATGGAAAGCAATAGCAATAGCAGTCTTATGTATGACACCACAGCACTATTTCCTAAACAATTACAATTTCCAGTAACATTACTCCTAAATTCTTAAACAAAAGTTACAAAATCACCAATTAGTATTTCATAATATTATTATATTCGTACCAATAAGCATACAAAAAATACAACAAACCCACCATAACTGTGTGCTCTACATTATTTCGACGATTCAATACTTAACAAATAGCATAAATTCATCTTTTTCTAATATTCTTCAAAAGGTTTTAGTGCAAAATTTTCGAAATAAAAAACAAAAGACCTGAACTTTCCTCTTCAACGAGGTATGTGAATAATATGAACAAACGAGAAACTTGAATACCTTGGGAATAAATTCAAAAGAACAAAAACAACATATTTTGAGTCAGTCTGGAAAAAATTGTTCTAAAAAATGTCTACTTTCATAGCATTCCATACACCAAATTGCACAACTACAGAAGTTTTGCCCAGAGGTTACTTTTTTCAAAACTGGGCAGTGAAAAAATTGCAACAACTATCTGCCCAGAACGCCAGATTTCCTTTCCTACACTTTCTCGGAAACCAAACAGAGCATCAATTCTTGTTAACCGAAATAAAAGCAAAGAAGAATGTGTACAGATTACTGGTAGTACCGAAACGGCCCTCCTAGAACAGGGCTTGGGTCCGATTCAAGCAGAAGAACTGGAGAGCGACCCGAGATGGAGACTAAGAGAAGGCTACACACACACTGGAAAGGAAGACTGGAGAAAGAAGAGGCAGGGCTCGGTTCGGTTGCTTAGGTCTTGATGGTGGATCGAACGGTGCCGTTTCGTTCAGAGCTTTTGAGAAAGTGGAACATGAACCGTTGGATCACCAATGATTAAGGAAGTGAATCAGTTCGGTAACCTTCTATTTTAGTGTCTACCGTTCTGATACAGCGTGTTTGGCAGTGCAATATTATATGGTTATATATTGTATGAATAATGAAGAATAACCAAACAAGACATAAGAATAAAATATTTATTTTTACTTGTAAACTTGGAGCCTATGAATAATAATGGGTGTTCATTACAATCTTCCAAAGAGAAGTGCATATATATATATAACTTATTCCTATGTCTACTTCTCCACCAAATCTACCATTTATAGATCTTAAACCCACAAAAAAATAACAAAAATAGAGCAACTTTGCACATTGCAATGCTATATGTAACACAAATCCAAACCCATTTACACACCATCAACCTATGTATATAAGAAAAAATATTAAGTTTTTTAATCGTCAGACCAAAAGATCTTGTCTAGATTTAGGACATTCTCTTCCTTTTTGATGGTTTCTGGATGAAGAAGACGAGGAAGGAGATTGGGAATCTGGGGAACAACGATGGAACTCAGAGAGCATTTGAACGACTTCCCTCATCGTTGGACGTTCCATGCTGTTCTCTTGGATGCATAGCATTGCAATGAAGAACAAATGCATCACTTCTTCTTTGGGGACTAGAGTTAGTCTTGAATCCACAATGCAAGTAGCATCTTCTTTTCGACCGTTTGTTACTTTTCTTACCCATTGTACAATATCAACCCCGTCCCCAAATTCACCCACGGGCTTCCGCCCAGTTATAAGCTCCAAGAGCACAACCCCGAAACTGTACACATCGCTCTTTTCATCCACTCTCAACGTGTACGCATACTCTGAAACAACAACAAAAATAACACATCAACATGTTATCCAAATGTGTGATAGTATGTACTACTGAAAAGTATGGTGACTAGTACTAATGAGTAACACATGGGCATGGTGGACAAAAGCAAAGCAGGCTTGGGCCATTCCACATGTTTCATTGATGCAAATACAGAAAAGTAAGGAACAAGCAATATGTACCTTCATTATGTCCCCTAGCTAAACCATATTGTGAATGTATGATTCCCAACTTTCTATTCATATGTACAAAAACGTGGGTTCGAGTCACTGAGCCACACATGCATGGATAATTGGTGTCTATATCTAACATTTGTATGAGAAAAGAAAATGCATGAAACTGAGGCAAAGAAAATTACAAAATAGTTGAAAAGACAAAAGGGGATGTCAAGTTGTGATGAAGGTTTAAAGGGAAAGGCCAAGGTGGGGGCAAAGGTGACAGTAGGTGGGTGGGAAGCAGCTGAGCAACTCTTCTTTACAGGCAAGACCTAAACTCAACCAAGCTCAGAGATGAGCTTGTGCATGGTTTTTTTTGTTGTTGTTGTTGGCTAGGGTCAGTCTTTTCACAAAACTCAGTGTCAGGTCTGGTCCGGTCCGGTCCAGTATAGCCAGACCAGCAGCCACAGTCCCTTCTTGAGATTGATCTATAAGATTCTGAATATCAGACCCTCTCTTTCATGTGTTCAATAGTAGACCCCAGCCTCTCTGATGGGCACATAATTAAGGGCTCTTTTTTGGGATCATTATTTCCTGATTTCTAAAAAACTAGGTACCTATGTTATGTTACGTTTGGGTTATTTGTTCTGGACTAGTTTTTTGATATCTGACTTATTTCGTGTTAAGTTTTCTATTTTTCTTTTCCAATTCATGAGACAATACTTTTTGGAATCAGGGCTTGAGAATCGTATAAATGTTACCTATTATGTAACCTAGCTGCCAAGGTATTTTTGTTTATCTCTTGTAATTCAGAAATCAGTAAAAAGAATTGCTCTATACTTTGTCCATGGATGTAACCAAAACATCCATACTTTTTCACATTTGTTGTAACACCTGTTGTCTATGCCCTGCTTCTTTTCTTTGTAGCACAATTGACAGATAGCTCTTTTGCCTTTACTTTAGCAAAAGAAGAAACTTGTATATCTTGGTCTACTACTTTAAGCAGATATGAAAATGAGATCATCTTGCCATGAAAGGGTTTGGAATAAGTGATAATCCTAGTAAGATACGTGTCAAGAAAATGCATGGTGGACCATACAAAACACTACTGGGTGGATATCAGTATCTTTATACATATCCACCAGTCCAATTGTTAGCTAAAGATCAATTATTTATGGTCAGTGATTGTGTGTTTGTGGTTGTGGGTGATCTAATTTGTTTGACCTATGTTGTCTATGATCCTAAGATGACGTCAAAATCAGTGACCCGTGACATCACCTACGATTTTCTTGACAGTTTAGCAAATGCACAGATTAACCAACTTAACTAACAAAGATTATGCAGAAAGAGAGGAATAAAAACTAACAATAGACATACCAGGCGCAATGTAGCCATAAGACCCTGCAATTGCTGACATGCACTCTGATGCTCCACCATCTACCAAGAACTTGGCCAGCCCAAAATCTGCAACATGTGCTTCAAAGCTTGAGTTTAACAAAATGTTGTTTGATTTCACGTCCCGGTGCACGATCAGAGGAGAGCAATCATGGTGGAGGTAGCAGAGTCCTTTAGCAGCTTCAGTAGCAATCTTGTACCTTAAATTCCATCCCAGGATTGCACCTTTTTTACTATGCAATGCTTCGCCTAAGCTCCCATTTCTCATGTACTCATAGACAAGGAGATTGGTCTCTTTGTTGGAACAAAATGCGAGCAATTTGACAATGTTCCTGTGACGAATGTTGCCTAGTGTCTGAATCTCTGCTTTGAAGCCATGGTCATGGCTATTGGTACCAAACCCAAGAAGCTTTTTGACTGCAATTTCAACCCCATTTGGCATTTTTCCATGGTAAACAACCCCAGCTCCTCCTCTGCCTATGACATTTCCATCTTTCACACATTCAAGAATGTCTGATACAGTAAAGTCCAGCTTCTGGAATGCGGTCATCTTCCAAGAATTAGACCCATTTCTTTTGAAAGACTTGGCCTTTACTATAACAGCAGCAGCAAAAACCAATGAGCATATTAGTAGAGCAAGAGCAACGATAAGCTTGAAATCTCCAGGGGCCCTTCTGGGTGTTCTTGGAACTGTGCTCAGATTGCAAGGATTGTTCAGGAGAGGACCACAAAGCTGAGGATTGCCCGCGAAGGACGAGGCGTTGAAGAATGAGAACTGGCCAGTCTCTGGCAGCTTGCCAGAGAAATCATTGAAGGAGAAATCAGCAATGGTGAGGCTCTTCATGGTTCCAATTGATCTGGGTATGGTCTGGTTCAGGTGGTTTCTTGATACATTGAGGTAATTCAGGATTTGGATGTTGGAGATTTCTGGTGGGATCGAGCCAGTGAGGTTGTTCTGGCTCATGTCAAGGTAGGTGAGATGGTCACAGTTTCCTATTTCTGGTGGAAGCTCACCGGAAAGAGAGTTGTGGCTCAGGTCAAGTTTCAGTACCTGCTGAAGCTCCCCTATGGAAGGTGGGATTGGACCTGAGAATTGGTTCCCACTTAACAGAAGGATTTGGAGGGAAGAGAAATTTGAGAGAGAAAATGGCAAAGAACCAGAGAGCATATTGTTGGAGAGGTTAAGCTGGCCCAACTTGACAGGTTTGGATGAGCTATTGCCATTTTCAGACAAAGTTCCTGAAAGATAATTATTCTGCAACTCTGCTAAATTGAGCTCAGGCAAGTAAATGAACCCATCTGGGATGCTGCCATTCAAGTAGTTCTCACCTAACCTCACTCTTGTCAGGCTAAAACATGTCCCCAACTGTTCCGGGATAGGCCCCAAAAGGAAATTTTTCAAGAGAATCAAGACTCTCAACTGAGATGTAGAACACAAATTAGGAGGAATAGTACCAGTGAGCTTGTTGGAGGACAAATCCAGCACCTGAAGCTTCCCATTCCGGCCAAGACTCTCAGGAATGATGCCTGTGAAGTTGTTCATCCACAGCCCCATAGTTTCCAAATTTGGCAAGTCTCCAACATAGTCAGGAATCGACCCGTGCAGCTTATTCATGAACAGATTGAAGAGCTTGAGCTTCTCCAGGTTGCTGAATTCATATGGGATTTCTCCCGTGAGCGCATTGTGGGAGAGGTCAAGATTCACCAGGTTTGTCAGATTACCAAGCTGCTTCGGAATGTGACCTGAAAGAAGATTGATGTGCAAATAAAGGGTGTCCAGAGCCTTCAGATTTCCCAGCTCCGGTGGAATCTGACCGTTCAATTCAGAATTGGAGAGATCCATGATCACCAGGTTCACCAAGTTGCCAAGCTCTCCCGGAATGCCACCTTCAAAGACATTGAAATAGCCCAAGTAAAGCTCTCTCAGGTTAGTGAGATTGCCTAACTCGCCAGGGATTTTCCCTTCAAGATCATTTCCTTCCAGTGATAAGTACTCCAAGTTGACCAAACTTCCATAGCTTCTCGGGATTGTGCCGGAGAAGAAATTGCCACCAAGGTCCAAGTACCTGAGCTGCTGCAGGCTCGGAATCCCAAGTGGAAGTGTGCCTGTGAAATTGTTATTATAAGCATCAAGAACTTCCAAGCTTGCCAAATTTGAGTAGTTCCAGTCCAAGCTGCCACTGAACTGGTTGTTGGAGATGTTAAGTGACACGAGAGCACTCAAGTTCTTGATCTCAATGGTGCCTGTGAAGTTGTTTCCTGAAAGAGAGAGGTGAGTTAGCTGATCAAGCCTCGAAATTTGAGGTGAAACAGAGCCATAGAGGTTCATATCCGTTAAGTCAACCGAAACAACTCGTTCTTGTGAGCATTGAATCCCAACCCAAGAACAAAATGAGCTAGGACTATATGAATTCCAAGAGCTCAAGGCCGGATTAGGGAACTGAAAACTTTGTTTGAGCTCAACTAGCACATGGAAATCAGTAACCAAAGAGGATGACCAAGAGGTGCCAAGAAGAGAGAAGAGTAGTGTCAAAACAAGGAAATGGACCATGGCTTGTTTTTTTTTGTTTTGGGTTCTTGGAATAGTTGGAGTTTTCAAGAAAATTGAGTTTGGAAGTATTTGAAGGAAACAATAGAGGGTTTAAGAACTTGGGTGGGAATGGATTTTCCAGAAAAGGAATGGAAAGTGAAAGGAATCTGAGAAACTTCAAGTGAGTATAGGCTTAAGGAATCAAACATCTTAACAGAAAGAAAAGAGTCTTCAGATACAAGAAGCTAAGCCTCTTCTTTCCTTTTTCTTCACTTTTCTTTTTCTCTCAAACTGGAAGAGAAGAGAGGGCAGAAATGGTTATGTGGTTTATGCATGTCTGTCTCTTCATGTTAGGCTTATTTAGGCAAAGCTAAGAGAAGGTAAGGGTTTCTCTATTTTCTTGAATTTTCTTGGAATTAAAATAAATATTTAAAGAGCAGTTGTATAAACATAAAATTAAAGTTTAGATTAAGGAAGAAAAAGTAAAGGTGATGCCCTGTACCTTTATTCATATGACAAAAATGCCCTTTAGCTTTAATAAATCAAAGGATGGTCTTTCTTGCTTTGAATGAGAGATGATGGAATTGCACTTTCAGCAGCTGGAAATGTCCATATTGTCCTGCCATATTTTCATGAATTACAGTCACTTATATTAATTTCCAAAGACTACATCATATATAACCTTGCAGTAAGAAATAATAGTTCATGTCAGTTACTCAAATTGTAGTTTTCACATGCAGAATAGCCTTCTCTGGAAGAAAGATGTGCCTAGTATGGTAAATTTATAACATACCAAGTACATTACAGTAAAGAAATGGATAAATATAATCTAGTCAAATATGTACAATAAAAACAGAATGATACAGTCTAGAGATATATTTTCTGATAATTTCCAGTGTGTCAAATTCAAGTATGACACAAGAGTAAAATAACATACCAAAGCCTTGACTTGCTTGCATGGAGGACCCAAGGAAATTATTTGAAAGACATGTTCACTAGTCATCATAATCCTTCAACAATTCTCTGATACTGCATGACACTCTGTCAGCATCAGAGTTCAAGAAAAAAATTCTGGTGCAAGATCTTAAAACCCATGATGGATTTTCAAATTTTTGGTATTGTAAGGTAGATATACACATGCATGACACATAACTCATTGCTTGTGAAGTTGGGCCGGGAACATGTGAGCCTGCAGCTGCAAGAAACAGAGGTGTGTAAGAAGTAAAAGATGATGATTATTAGTATATCATTACAACTGTTGTTTTGAATGATCAAACTATAATTATGTTGTATCCATAGGTTGCATGGAAGAAGGAACCAGGTAAGCTTTTTTCATCTTTATTTAAATTTGCTCCCTTTAGCTTTATTCTTTCTCCTTCCTTGCCCTACTGGGTTGGGACCAACTCTCTATGTAAATGTGATGTGGATGCACTAGACACTAGAGCTTTATTTATAGAAGATGGAATAGTCTTAAAGAGAGGGCTTATAAAGTAAAAGCAGAGATAAATATATGTGTATATATATACACACAGAGATACAGTGTTTTGCTTTTTGATCTTCCACTTCAGAAAAGAAAAATCCATGAAACACCCACTATTCACATGGAAAAGAGTGCTCTTGTATTGAGTTCATGAACTCAATCACAGCCTCTCATCTAAAGGAAGATAAATATACAAGTAAAAAGAGAAAAATCCATGAAGATCTCATGCATGGAAAAGAGTGCTCTTGTATTAACATGAATCTATATTCAAGTGGTTTTGGTAATGGAATAGAGTAGTTTGCTCCAGCTTATGCTTTCTCTCATGGACAAGGAGAAAATAAGGCAAGAGAAGGTGGCCTCTTGAGGAGTCTCTATCTGGTCTTATTGGTGGACAGATCTGCCCTTTTGAAGGGTCACTGTCTTCTGAGGTCTGGTTCTCTTATGGCTTGAATCTACCTAAAGTATGTATTTTGAATACACTTATGTATATTATGAGTTTGTGTAACTTATGTGGTCTCAAAATATACTTGATATTCATTGTAACTCATTTTAAACCCCATTATGCCAAAACCAACTTTTATACACATTTTTATGTCATATTTTGTTGGTTTGTTGTATAGTAAGAGTAACAATAAGGTGAAAATTAAAGGCTAGAACAAAAACTAAAAATCATCCATATCAATTGGATTGAAAAATTTAACGGATGAGATGTTTCCAAACTTAAGTTTGGAAATTTGACTTGACATTGGAAAGTTCTTTACTCTTGAAAGTTCCATACTTAAGTTAGGAAAGGTCTAAACTTAATCTCAGCGTTAATATTACAATCCCATGGATATGATTAATTTCCATTTTTCACCTTAGTGTTTCCTAAAAGATTAACCCTATACATACATACGTACGTACATACATACCCATCCAAAAGCTATGGGGTCATTCACATATAGCTAATGTCTTTATACACTGCAGGTTTTACATATAAATGTGTATTCCACTTTTTTCATTAGGGTTTTCCTTCCTTCTATTTATTGACCTCCTGATAGCTAACATAGATCATAGATGTAATAGTTTCACAAATATAAGCACTAAGCAACGACAGAGAAAGGTGCTAGTGACTCTTCATAAACTTGCCTTCCAACATCTTGTACCATTAAACTCAAACTAAGTATTTTCAAACTATAGTTTACGAGGAAAAATGGAAGGCACAGCGGGGAAAAAAAACTTAAAAATCATAGGGAAAAATAAATAAAAGAAAACAGAATAATAGATGACTTTCTATCACACTGAAACCATAGTGACCAAAAAGATAGAACCAGGTTCCATATCTTTCCCAAAGAGTGAGAGCCAAAGACACTTTAATTTGCAATATGTCAAGGATAGTGTCACTCCTCACTTGGCACTGCATTATTGATGTAAGCTGAAACATTTTAAATTTCTGCATCCACCTCAGAAGTCAGAACTGATATATAGAGAATCAGTATCCATCTTAAGCTAATGTTTTAAACCAAAACTAAGCTACTTTGTCACAGGTTAATACTAGAGTTGCCTGGTACAAATGAAAAAGGGTCAATCATTGAGGTTTTAGCAAGAAAGAAGGGAGAAAAAGAAAACCCTAGATTTGTGGGTGTTTTTAACCTTCCTCTCCACTAAATGATATGCAATGTATCATTGCTTTATTGAGGATATGTGACTGGAGAGGATCTGTAATGTCATCTTCAATGACAGAAGAAAAAAGTTTTAAGATGCAAGATTTGCCCTTTCACCAAATGGGATTTTAGTACAGAGAGATCAGCAAGTCTCCTTTGTACTGCACTGCACAAATGCAAAATGCTAATACCATATGGTTCCAAATATAAACTACGCATGGTAACTTGGTGGCGCGTGGAGCACACCCTAGAAAGCCATTGGCTATAGTTATGTGGCAACCAATGATTGGCAGGCACCGTGCATGAATGGTGGAATGAAAAGTTGGCATGATCAGATAGGAAGGCCAGTCTAAAAAAGCTTACAAATCTGGACATATTTATGTAAATACATCTATTTTTTCTCACTATTCAGACATTAGAGTTAATCATACTTACCACAACTCAGGTTTGATCATTCTTAAAGTTGTTTAGAAGCTACCTTAAAGGAAAACTCAGCTAATTCAATAAGATAAAACTCATATAGGTACTGCTTGGCTGTATCCATTGAAACCTAGAGTAGAGACTGTATAGAGGAGGGAAAAATAATCAAATTGCAATCAAGTATCTATCTTCTTTTGGAGTTCATTTACTTTCACTATTAGCTTTACAATGATTAAGGTTAATTAGTAAACTCTCTGTCAGCACATGTAATGTAACGTCAGAGACCATTAATGCAACTCATAGCCTCAGATACATAAACTTGCATTACATACACTTCAATCGTCTTTCTGTTTTTGTTTCTGCAGAATACTATCTCTGAACTTGGTTACTAATGAGGGTGATTTATCAAATGAAGTTTAAGAATGGAAGGTTGATTAGCCTACAAACTATGAAGGTTTTTGAAAGGAATAATCCCAAAACAAGATATAAAAAAAAAACTGAAAGGAAAAAAAGGGTTCAATTCAAAGATGAAAAAAGATGCCAAGGCTGCAGGGCCCCTCCATATGAGAGGTCGTGCAGCTCTTTAGCTGATTAATAATAATAATAGGCAACATTATCACTGCCCTTTTTGTGTTGAACTATGGAGTATAGAAGACATTATTGTGCTTTGACGGATACTCCCACTTGTGAGAAATAACTTGTGGTGATGAAAACATTTTGAGCTAAAAACAATGGAGTATACTGTCATTTTACTACAGGACTGGACAAGAAAGAATGACATGAGCTAAATGCAAAGATAAGGTTTAAAGCATTCACGCCTTAGAACCTTTCAAATCTTTGGCAATTCCCCAAAGGGCTTTCTTCTAAGATTGCTGCCTCTGTTTTACTTAAAGAACAAAGGAAGCATCTTTGGAGGGTAGGGGCATGGTCCTCATTCTAATGCATCCGTTGCTAAAGGAAGAAAAAAGAGAGAAGAGGGAACTAAAGTTGGACAGCAGAAAAGATATGGAAACATATAATGCTTCAAAAGTTAGTGAGCAAAGTAATGCACAAATATAAGCAACTCATACAAACCTTTTTTTTTGTATGTGTAAGAAAATAACTCGTTCTAGAGATTGGGGGCTTAAACTAAACTCTTGTATGTTAATGTTTATGTGAGCTCAAACTACTAAACAGAGAGCCACCTAAGCAGAGTTGCATAAAACTGAGAAAGCACATCTCCCTAGTATGATAGCAGTGACTAGTTCTTCTCATGGGATTGAATGACATACTCAAAGTAATGGTCCAGCATAACCCGACAAACCATTTTTTTTTCTTCCTTCGAATTTGTTGTGATCTACACCATTCCCTATATTAGTGACAGTACCACTTTGGATGTTACTTGGTGGTCCTAATGTTTCATCAAAAATAAAAACAGAGTACAATTCTTTTACTTTGGAGTTTGGGTGGGCTAATGACATTTCGTATCATTGATGTACATAATCATGTATCCGTTGCCATTAAACACAACTATTAAGGTTGTTCATTTATTTTTGGATCTCAACCTGATATATGTAACTCGATTTAAAATTTTACACGCTCAAGCTAATAGATAAAGGTTTCAAGATGCATGTAAAGTGGTGACAAGATCTACATGCATAACTCTTAACACCTACGAAGGATTCTAAGAGATTCCATTTAATTTAATATTTAAATAAATTTAGTGGAGATATACAGTATATGAAACATGGATTGGTGACTTTGCCATCATAATAGTTGCTTGAGATGATATTTCTGTATAATAATTAACTCAAGATTTGTATATTCTTTTAGTGGGAACATATGTGAAGCATTGATAGGTAAGTTTTATCATTATAATCATAAGTAAAATCTTAATTCTTTATTCATTATGGATTCTTTACATTTTAAAATGATTTTTAACACCACAAAAGTCAACTCCACCTCCACCAAAGAACTTCTAGTAAAATGAAATCAGGGAATCCTAAAATTCAAATGGATTTTTTGATGCAAGCACAGCCAAGTTGGCTGTATAAATGTTCATGGTTCTTTTTTATGCTTGATTGTTTTTACTTTACATTAATTTCCTTTACTTGCTCGAAAGTTTTCCTAGATGGATACCATACAGTTAAAGAACCTAACCAATACAGTGATTTGAAGCATTCCCAATAAATTTATCACAATAAACTTTATCCCATCTTGAAAATGAAATTATAGTTGACTGGTAACAAGAGCAAGGTCTCGAGCACACACATACTTCATATTCAAGTGATAAAGTCTCCCAATGTTGTTCTAAAGATGGGAGTCTAGCTGCGTCTTCTTTATAAAATCCTGATCATTGAAATAAATAAATTTAGTTGAAAAGAAAAATAATGATGGTTACAAATTACTAAATGCTTTTAAAATTGAATAGCATCTAAATAAAAGAATTACAACCAGAACAGCTATGAGATCTAGCACCTGTTTGTACGAAAATATTGTTCTGTTTCCTCTTGTCTATAAGGATTTTAAGCAGCAAGATCCATTGTCTTAAAAGTACAACTCCACCAACAGGAAGAAGAGGACAAGTTTGTGTAAGTGGGTAGCTATTTGTAATTTAGTTAACACACATGTAAGCAACCCATTAAACCTTGTAATCTGCAAAACTCTTGTCCTTACTTTGATTTTACAAATTTTAAATTTTTTTTTGTTTCATCACATAGTTTAAGACAAACATTAGTTTGAAAGATAATATTTTATTCTTAACTATTTATTTAAACTATGCTTTATACCTAAAGTTCATTGGTTTGCTTGGGAATGTATATTACTCTTATAGCAAAAGTCTCCTATATAGTTAAAATACAGGTAAACAACAAATCACTATATACTGTTCTGAACAATTTTGTCTTCACCCAATTTATAAATTTCAAAAATTACACTCTCCGCACTCCCAAACAAGAACAAAATCTCTTTGGAAAATATCCAAGATATGGCTCTCTCTAAGGCACACGAAGCAAGAACCATTGGAGATTCTTGTGCTAGATCGTATGCAGCAAAATGTAATTTAAAATTGATAATACAAGTAAGCATTATAGATAATCTAAGTAAATTGTTGAGCTAGATAGATACTGATGAAAAAGATAGCGGATATGTCATAAATTTTCAAATGATTATAAAAAATCACGATCAAACTTCTTTTCATCTTTTTCTATAAGGAACCTCATATACTAGATATCTAAGTTCCTAGTAACAGCCAATGGCTAGGTAACATGTCTGTATCTTGATAAGGTATAAAGTTCGAAGATAACCGTAGGATAAGTTTATTATCAAATGAGTGAATTAATTTAGAATATAGTGGGTTGTTGTTGGAATGATCACATTGGTCATACGAGGTCTTGATTAACATAATGAAAAACTAATCTACTTTAAACATATGGTCAAAAACACTCTTTAACAGCTATTATACCCTTAAATTTGTGATGACTAAAAAATAAGCCTTAGCAAGTGATGGTCCATAGTGCTTGCTGGGCAATGATGGCAAGGGTGCTACATGAGAATCTAGTAAAATAAGGAAGTGATTGATATTTTAACTAAAAAAAGAGATGAAAAATACCAGATGGTACATATACCAAAAGAAACCTACCAAACCAAGGGCTGCAGCTGCACCTAGATAGGTACATATGGGCAGTGGATAATTATAGAACCCAATTGACATTATGAGATTGACCTTATCATGTGGGGTTCTATGCACCCTGGCATTGGTGGAGATCCAAGTCATATTCAAATGGGTTTGGGTCACTCTTTGTCTTGCAAATATTATTGTCCTTTGCTTTGGTCATTTTTATATGAACTATGAATCTTCTTTTGTTCTCAAAGGTATATATTCACCACTCCCCTATTAATTTACTTCCAACTTGAATGGATTGGCACCAGTCTTCCCTATCATATGACGAATTGATTTTTTTTAAGGGGTGCTCAAGATCCTAGAGTGATGTCTTCTTTGAAAGTTCTGCAAAGTGGGGTATCCCCACTAAAGTACTCTTTTGTATCATGCATGTTCTCTAGTGGTAATCATACTTAGTATGCTACACATGTGTGTATGTTTTCATTTACTTATTGTAATGGTCCTTGCAACAAAGAGTATATCTCTATAATTCAATGGAGTATCCCCACTTTGGTGCTTAATTAACTAGAAGTCTAGAACCTTATGCGAAATTTACCTCATTATTCTAACACTCTCGAAGAAATAAATAAACAGCATATAAAATTTGATAGTAGATTAGAACTCACTTTCTTTATAGATGACTTCACCCGGGCTAGCTCTTCTAATCACCGCAGTTTGAAACATAATAACTTCAGCTGCCCTTGAACTTACACCTTCTCCAAGTAACTTCAGATTCTCCAATGTCTTCTTCTGATTCCCTATATAAAACACAAACATAAATACTCTATGTTAGTGAAAACAGACAACTATATCAAAAGCAAATTCAATAATGGTAATATGTATCTCAAAATCAATGGTCTTTCTTAACAGGTTAATGTGGCATGTTGGCAAAACTGTACAAGATGGACAAGATATGGGCTATAGTGCTCAGAAACAGGACCCAAGAAGTTGACTTTAATCATCCCAAATAAAAACTTAATTGGGGGCATATTCTCTTACCTTTTCTTCCCATTCATGGCTCATCAATACATCTAAATACTCTATGCATCTCAAAATCAATACTTAATTGGGGGCATATTCTCTTACCTTTTCTTCCCTCCATGCCCCATCAATACATCTAAATGGTGATAGGTTGTAAAGTACATGGGTCGCTTGATCAAGTTATAGGGCACCATGCAGCAAACTTGTTTCTTTAGGCTGTTAAACATCACCAGGCTTCTGATCATTTCCACCACTGCATCAAACATTAGAACACAATACATAACGACCTGGAGTCAGCTCCTTGTTGAATTGATAATGCTTCATCAACCATGTAGATGTTATGTTTTACCCACGTCAATGTGCCACGGTACTCTTGCTTCATGCTAGCAAATGCCTCGTGCCTTCCACAAACTGATCCTACATTCCATTTCATCTCAATGCCCCCAAACAATGGCTGTCACAGCTATAACATCCCTTTGATCATTCCCCAAACCAAGTTGGTACTTCCTTGGTCAATTTGTGTACAACCAAAACACATTCAGATCAATGTAGTTCTCCGATCAACTTAGTACTTAATTGAATCAACCATGTTATCAGAATTGATCTTTGGTAACAAAAATTAACTACATTGAGATCAAAACCCAATCCCAGTCCAGCACCCAACAGCCACAACCAGCCAGTAACCAAGCAGGTTCATCACCCAAATCCACTTTCTTCACAACTCCATTGATTCCTTCAAGTTCCTAGTGAACCCATTTTTCTGGTAACCTGAATCACCGAATCCCAATCTATTTTTTTTTCTCTCAGGCATTCTATCAAACACTTCCCGTGCAACACCCAGATCGCCTGATTCGGCGAAGACAGGAACAAGAACAGCATAAACCAACAAATCCAAACCGAACCCAGAAATCAAAACATGGAAATGGACACTCCAAACAAAACCCATAGCTCCGCAAGATCAGTACAAGTCTCGATCGCGGAAGCGATAGCGTAATTGGACAGCGAAATGTTCGATACAAGAATGCGACCGAGGAAGAAAACAAAACCAAACGAGACTCCGATCTTTTGGGAGAGTCGGGCTTGTTGGTACATATAACATTTTGTTTTGGGCCAAACCTTTGACTTGGCCCACATTTAAATGACCGACCCATACCCGTTGCATCATATAACTTTGGGCCAGAGCTTTCTTCTTCGGCCCATATCTATCAGCGGATCCAGATTTTCCACGTAGGCCCATGAAACAAGCATATTCGGTTATGCGAAACTGATCGTAGCCGTTAGATACATTTTCATATCTCTATAAACCAAATTGCAACACTAGGGTTTCAGTGCCATCCAGCTCGTGCCTCTCTTCTTCACCCTCTGGTATTTCCCTCTCAGCTATCTCTGTAGTGCCTTTTATGATGGAGAATATATGAATTATTTTGTGCGTATATTGGGATTGTTGTTGATACTCCTAATTTTTGATTGAGAGGTTTGTTCTGTAGATATATCTGTTTATCAGTTATTATATGATTTTATGGAGGAGATTTCATTTTTGTTGATTTTGATCTATATAAGCTGATTTGTAAAAGTTGTGAAATTATGTAGTAATTGGTATCTGCTCTTGGTTTATTGGATCTAATGTTTTATGGGGTAAATGTATGCAATCTAAGTTTTTTTTTTTTTTTTTAATCTTTATTGAAAAAGCATGGTGCTTGGAAACATGTGATGTACCACTGTCATGTGTTTACTTGAGATATGAACCCCAAAATATTATGGTTAATCAAGGCTGGATTCTCAGAATGGGCTTCTTTTGCTTAAATCCTGAATTGGGTTTTATGCAAGGAACACACATGTGAGCCCTGAGATTTGGCAAAAAAAAATTTGCCATAGGCCTTTGGTTTGGGGAATGTTTCTTGTCGTACGCTTGACCTGTGGTTATATGATGTGTTTTCAAGTCCCTGGTCTGTTGTATGAATCATTAAATCATGTAGATTTATCTTTGTTATATAAAAATATACAAATGCTTTTCTCTGGACTATCATTATCTAACATTGAATCCACCTCTTTGCATATTGGTTGGAAACATGAGTGAAATTGTGGTTTTTGCTGATTATCTTTTGTCTATAATGTGCTACGGGTTTACTGTACTGGAAGATGTTTATGGTTCAACCTTGTGATTTCTAGTAGTAGCACTAGGAAAGAGTCACATATCTTAGTTCAACCATTTTCAATGATTTTCGTAAGGTGTACCCCTACACAGTACACTGAAGAAATTACTAGGATTTTTCTTAAGATTGTTCCTTTTCTCTAGATTACATGTTGTAGTATCTCTACATCACACAATTGCAAACTTAATATTGATGTTTCATCACTGCTGATTCATTATTGGCTCTCACCCACATGTTTATTGAATGATTTATTTACTCCGCTTCCAAATTTTGTTTTGCGCCTCAGTTACAAAAAAAAGCTTAACATGTCTCTCTCACCAACAAGCTGTTGGGTGTGTTGATCAGTATACTTGTATATATATGATGTTTGTGCCTGTTTTAAGAATATTTAATATCTTCTCTTACTGCACTCTTGTGTCGGGTATGGAGCGGTTTTTTATTTCCTGTGGTTTTTTGGTTTTGTGAATTGCATCATTGAGTTTTTCAATCTGTGCAGAACATATTTGCAAGAATCATGTCTCATCGCAAGTTTGAGCACCCAAGACACGGTTCCTTGGGATTTCTGCCCAGGAAAAGAGCTGCCCGCCACAGAGGCAAAGGTTTGTTTTCTCTTGAAATCAGTATATGTATTTACATATCTTTTGGATGTATGTTTTATAATTTTTAGGCCAATCTTTTTGTCATTTACATGCAACACCTGTCCATTGTATTTTTGTAATTGTAGTTATGTTGATCATCCATGAATATTTCACACATGAATGCTTCTCATTTACATGCAACACCTAGGCCAATCATTTTATTTTATGATTTTCCGTAGATGTTTTGTCTTTTAATTACATTTAATATTGATTTCTTGGGATCTTTGCAGTGAAGGCTTTTCCCAAAGATGATCAATCAAAACCATGCAAGTTATCTGCTTTCCTTGGTTACAAGGCAGGAATGACTCACATTGTTAGGGAAGTGGAAAAGCCCGGATCTAGTAAGTCTTCTCTATTTTCCTATTTAATTGAATATGTTGTTTACTTCATTTTAAACCATAGTTTTGATTTTGTTTTATGCAAAAAATCATTTCAGAACTTCACAAGAAGGAAACTTGTGAAGCAGTCACAATCATTGAGACTCCCCCAATGGTTGTTGTTGGAGTTGTGGGTTACATCAAAACTCCCCGTGGCCTACGCTCACTCAACACTGTTTGGGCACAACATCTGAGTGAGGATATTAAGAGGCGATTTTACAAGAACTGGTGCAAGTCCAAGAAGAAGGCTTTCACCAAGTATTCAAAGAAGTTTGAAACTGATGAAGGCAAGAAGGATATTCAGACCCAACTGGAGAAGCTTAAGAAGTATTGCACTGTGATCCGTGTTTTGGCTCATACTCAGGTAAGCATCATAATAGTTTATATGATGTATTTTGAATTTGTAGGTTTCATTGAATCAGATTCCTGTTGATGCGGTGTTCAAGAAATGTTTACTTAATTTTTTTTTGACTTTATAGGTGAGAAAGATGAAGGGACTGAAGCAGAAGAAAGCCCATCTGATGGAAATCCAGGTCAATGGTGGGGATGTTGCCAAGAAGGTTGACTTTGCTTACAGCTTCTTTGAGAAACAAGTTCCTATTGATGCAGTGTTCCAGAAAGATGAGATGATTGATATCATTGGAGTCACCAAAGGTAAAGGGTACGAAGGTGTAGTGACAAGATGGGGTGTGACTCGTCTTCCCCGTAAGACCCATCGTGGTCTGAGGAAGGTGGCTTGTATTGGTTCTTGGCATCCAGCTAGAGTTTCATACACCGTTGCAAGGGCTGGTCAGAATGGATATCATCACCGTACTGAGATGAACAAGAAAATCTACAAGCTTGGGAAGTCTGGCCAAGAGACTCACTCTGCTATGACTGAGTTTGACCGGTTTGTCTCATAAACTCTCTCATTTTACCTCAATTCTGGTTACTCTTTGTTGTGAGATGATGAAAATGCCCTCATATAAATAAGGCTATTTTTGTCATTAATTATTGAAACTTGATTAAATTGAGACTAGAAAGCTTAGGTTGTCAAAACCTTTTAAAACTTCGTGGTAGTGGATTGAGAAATGTCCATACTTTAAGGGCAGAGTGAGATTTTCTCCATCTTTAATGTTTTGCTGGTTTGTTTGTTTCATAGGACTGAGAAGAATATAACCCCAATTGGAGGGTTCCCTCATTACGGGGTGGTTAAGGAGGATTACCTGCTGATAAAGGGTTGCTGTGTCGGTCCTAAGAAGCGTGTTGTCACTTTGAGACAGACACTCTTGAACCAGACTTCAAGACTTGCCATGGAGGAGATCAAGCTCAAGTTTATCGATACATCGTCCAAGTTTGGACACGGTCGTTTCCAGACCACTGAAGAGAAGGCCAAGTTCTACGGTCGAGTGAAGGCTTGATTGTTATGAACAGCGACAGAGTTGGAGTTTTTTTGAGCTTTGATTTATATTTTGCGTGCATTTCACTGTTTTGGATGCTGGAGGCTATAATCATTTATGTTCTTGAAACTTCTTTTTTTTAGCACAGAATAAATTGAAAATGACACATTATGTGGATGCATTTTGGAATGGTCTATGCATTCTATTTTCTTGCTTGGGAGGCCCGAACTCTATTGTGGTTCTTTTATTGTTCCTTTAGGCTACTTGTTGAGATGCAAATCTGAACTCAAGAATAGTACATGGTATGTACTTTGTGGCTACTATGACATTATTGTTATGGTTTTTAAGGAGATTGGTGAAAGATTTTGGAATTGGAGATTTCAATGCAAGTATAACAATAACATCACAAAACTATGCATATCATACAAGAAAGCTTGTGTATGGTTTCTAGTTTCTCTATTTCAAGAGCATAAAATAGAAACCAATCAATAAACCTAAACTTGATCTTTATATCATGAATTGATAATTACAATTGTATATACTAAATTATGAATATTATCTTAATAGGAAAAAGATTCCAAAATAATAGAATGCAAAATAATATTAAGATTGTATAATTTAATTTCTGGTAGATGACCAATAAAAATGTAACATTTTAATAAAATAGATGTCCTAACATATTTTCCTATTGAAAACCAATAGTATTTCCTAAAGACTACCAAAAATAGTAAATTAAACATAAATATATATAAAAAAGAATTATATCATCATTTTGATAGTGTTTGGTTGAAAAGAAAATTGAGATTGAAATTTGCCGCATAATACAATGGCGGAGAAGTAGCGAAGAAAGGAAGAAGAACAACAACAATCAGTGGGTTCGCGTCCGAATCGGGAACATTTCGTCCCATTTTTATTTCCATTCCTCAGATTTCAAAACCCCTAAAAGAAAATCTACGCCGAAATAACAACCTACCTTCTTTCGAATTTTGATTTTTCATTTTGATTGTTGATTTTGTCTGGCCCACCGATCTCTGTACACTTGTT
>JAYMSW010000219.1:0-26880 GCA_036897725.1 Erodium texanum
AAATCCCAAAAAAAAACCAAGATATGCATCAATTTGCAGGAATCTGCCATAAGTGCCCCTCACATGGGAAGGAGAAATCTGCTCACACAGTGAAGGAAATATAAACCGGACATCAATCACCAACAAAGTTCCTGCATTAACCAATGTGGCAAATAAATTGCAGTATCTATACCTCCGTGACATATAGAGCTGCAACAGGGGGGCCCAAACCCATTCCAGTTCCAACAAATAGCCTTCCAAGAAGCATACCTACCAGATTATTGGTTGTTGCACTGCAAATGGTTTGTATATTTTAGATTGACGGTCATATAAACTCATACAGTAGAAAGTGTGGAGAGGTGTACATTCTCAGAGACATGCATACCAAACAGAAAAAAAAGTTTGATCATGCATAAGCAATGATGCAAGACTACTGTGTTAAACTACACATTGCTCAAAAAGATAGGCCTTGTGTTCATGATATACCAAAGAATGTCAGTAACAGCTTAAAAAACATATAGTAGACAAATTTTGCGAACTAAAAAAATAAACCAGGAGAATGAGATAACTCAATAAAGAAATTATAACAGAATAAACCAAGATGGCTAAGTATTGGAAAAACGATAAGAACTTAGTCACAATGAAATGATAATTGCTTCTTAATGTACAAATCTTGCCTTATAAAAGCACCAAGAATCATAGGTAATGCACACAGCTGAAACGCCCTAGGGCGCCCACCCCCATCCCCACCCCAGCCACTAAGTATAGATCCGAAAAGGGCACCAGCCAAACATGTACTAACCACCATGCCTTCATTTATTATTAAAAACAAAAAACCCGTTAAGAGTGAAGAATGGATGCATAACAAAAGGTTAGAGCAATTAGAAATAATAAAAAAATCCATCTGCCACCTTCTGCCAGGGTGTTCCCACTGAAACCAAGATCTAAGGCAATACTTTGCAGTGGTTCATTAACAACTCTGTTTAGAAAAGCAAACACAAACTATTAATAACAACGCCCCACTCCATATGATATAATGGGAAAAAACTGAAATTGATAAGGCATTCACTGTAGAATACTAACCCAAGGTGGTAGCCAAACAAGAAAGAAGATAAAGTAGCCACTATGACATGTGGAAAAGAGAGCTTCCATGAAGGATCTGTAGCCTCCATACCGTTCTGTAATAGATCTGAAAATACATGCAGGCAATGAGCCAAATATAGTTCCATACTAAAATTCTATCAACATACCAAATTTGAAGTATGCCGAACCAATTGAATAAGCTATGTGGTCACTACTATTGACTATTTTAAGTAATAAATAACATGTAAGCATTTAAAATTAGCAATAAGCAACATAACCATTTAGAAAAGTAAGAAAGGTCTCATTCTATAACCAAGGAACCAAGTTTCTTCACCACAGCTAATTGCCCAGATTCACAATCTTAACCAAACAGAACCTCATATGCTTAAAAATACAATATACCTAGAGATGATGAATAGGTATAGTTACCGGCGTTGTCTTCTAAATCTTCTTTCCCATTTTCTCTTGATGACATACGTTTGTATATCGTAGATGCTTCACGTTGATGCCCCCACATACCAAATTTTCGTATTAATGGCTACTGAACATCCAAAGATTTCAATTAAAACAGAATATAAGAGAAGAGTAGTACATGATGTGGCAGTTATGTATAGTATCCTCATAAAGCTACAGGATACAAATGCAGATCACCTAATTACCATATATACAAATTCTCCTCACATCTCATCTCCAAAAATCAAGATCAGTTGTTTGAGAAGAAGACATGCAAATGCAATGGAATTTGATCATATAAAGTATATACATAGCTATCACACGTATTGACTATCCAATGAAACATTAAAGCCAAATAAGCCAGTCATAAATAAAGCTATAGAAAATCAATTTCAAGCCAAATAAGCCAGTCATAAATTAAGCTATAGAAAATCTGAATTTCCAGATTTTTCCGATCTTTCCAAATTGAACCAAAAATCACATCATAAACTCAAAATTCAGCTAATTACCTCACCTTCTCACTTTCTCGGCAAACAAACAGAGATTTCGAACAAATTCAAACCACTTGAAATCGAATCGGTGGAGATAAAAAACGATCAAACAATACAATCGCACACAAATAACAAAAAACAAAGATCAAAACATTCGATGCACGACTCCATACCTCGATTTCACTTCGATCTTCACACGATCACGAACAGATCTAGAATACAAATCGCAAGGACGGAAGATTCCACCGCACACTTCCCTCCCGAATCTCTCTCCTACACGGAAAGAGACAGAACCAAGAACGAACGATTTGGATCGTGCTGCGAAATCTCCAGATTCAGGAGCGAGAAGTTTCTTCAACAACAGAGAAAGAGAACAAAAACAGAGCAACAATAAGAAATTGTGAGTGCTTTTTGGCTGAGCTCGAAGAAATGTGAAAACGAAACAAACGAAACTCCTGTTAATAGATTAATTAATAATATTAATGATCGCATCAGGACCGGTCACGTGCGTTCGGAAAGGTTTGTATCTGGACAGGTGTCAGTTTCTGAGAGGATATGACGTTGACTACGGACATCTGTGTCGACTTTCATTATCTTCTACGGTTCAAACACTGACACGTGTCAAGAGGACAAAAGTTGAGGTTTGTTAAAAACACCGTCTGTCATGTAAACGAGAGGGGACACGTGTCCATGTCCTTCAATGATTAGAGAGAGCACAGAAATTAATCGTCCCTCCATCAGCAGCTGCTGCTAAAGCTTGGTGACGTCAAATTCCCGTGGCCATAGCTTGATTGTGGCCCTTCTGACATCATAACATTTTCTAGGAACAGAATAAATAATAAAATAATTGTCGTTAGGTTTTTTCTGTAATATAACGCAAAACAGGGGGTTTATTTGTAAATTGAGTTGAGAAAATCCAATTTCTCAATTCTAGGGTTTGTATATGAATCCGACGAGCTAATCTCGATCTGGGCGATCAGCCACGGAACAGTCGAAGCTTTGGAGCAAATGGGGTCCAGAGACAAGGACCAGAAGGCACCGCACCACCAACCCCTCCTCAGCAGCCTCGTCGTGCGCCCCTCCGACACCGACGGGGGATCCGACGGCGTGGCTGCCGGTGGAGGCCGCAGCGGCCGCGGTGCCGATTATGAGCCTGGGGAGGTTCGCCGCGATCCTCCGCTTTATTCTCGCTCCGATCGGTTCTCCGACGAACCTGGTTCGTCTATCTCTCTGTTTCTCTATCATACCCGTTGTGCTCCGGCTGCTTTATGTGTTGACTGCTTTTACGTGTTGAAATTTTGCGTGAGCTTGCTTGTTTAGCTTCGATCGACGGAACACGATCATGTTTCTGTAGATTTAGTTAGGTAACGATGCCTTGAATGAATGAATTTGTTGATTTTTTTTCTTGAGTTGAAACATTTGTAAAAGCTGTTTGGTTAGCATGTGCGTACCTTACTGGAAATTGCTTTAGCTATTTTAGATCCTTTTGCTATCCTCCATAGGAACTAAATGGGAAGTAGTTTATAGTTTTAGTGATTTTGATATTTGAATCTGGAGGTGGTTTTGACATGCCTGATTTATTTATTGCATTAACTATGGATAATTATCAATGAAATTACTCTAGAAAAAAAAACTAGTGATAATTGATTAGTTAGTTTTTCCATGTATTACTGTCAAACATGTGTTTACATTTTGCGTGATAATTCTGTCAAACTGTTCAGTTTTCAACTTCCTATGCGGATGCAAGTGACAAGCGCTTGCACTGTCTGTTATACTCAATGGAATTTTACCATGGAAGCATTATATGGTTCTCCAATTCTGTGTTGGGTGTTCCAAAATAACATTGGTTGTTCGGGAATGGCATGCCGATGTGTTCTATGCGAGTTAGTTAATAAATTAAGTTTCCTGTAAATTGTATGACAGTATACAACTTGGGAACTGCAACTAGAAGCATTCAGTTTTCTTATCCAAGTGCTCTGTACTCATTGTTTAACTGTTTTCAACTGCTTCTCTGCCCTTCATGTTTTGTGTAACTGTGCTTAGTAGCATTTGTTTGACGGAATAGCGTTGTACAACAATTGGTTTTGCAACCTGCTGTCTGCTTATGTTGCATTCCATCTTGTGGATCTAGTACCATGTATGGAGTGTCAAATTGCGAATAAACTTTGCTGTTGTTGTTACAGCTTTGATTGTTGCCTGCAAGAACTTGGGTCTTGAGGAAGGCATGTTGGTTTAAGTGCAGTTTTGGATCAGAACTGGGGAACATTTTCTTTTTCTTTTGGAGGGTAAATTTGTTTGTGGGATGACCTTAATTTTTGGATGGTGTGCTTCTAATTAAACAATCACATCTCATTTTGTTTCCAAGGCTTGGTCATGGTTTTGGGTTGGATTGTAGTGATGATGTCAATGACACTGGTGCTGGGTTCAAGTCAGATGGGGGAACTATAATTCGTAATCACCGCAATAGATGATGTTGTACTAGCAACTTACTAAAGAAATTTAAGATGGTAACATGATATTGTTTGGGAAGCCTTTGGATAACAATCATCATCAGACATCAGCTGCTTGTCACCCAAAGTTTTAACCACTGGCTAGGTGGTGTAATTCGAGGTGCACCTAAAGTGTTATTTGGGACTGTGTTACTTATGATTCTATCACTTCCAGTAGGCGTTAATGGCAGATTCTGATGATGAATCCTTAATGGTCAGACATGCATTTGTGGTTTCATCATTAATTCTCATTAGGAGTTATTCTGAAATTTGGCTTTGGTGGAAACAATAGAAATCTGCTGTGTTTTTGAAAAAAAAGTTGGGCTCATCCATTGGTACTGTGTACAGGTTGTGAGACGGGTTACAAAAAAGATGGGTAATTGGGGTTGAATTTTTGAATTAATTGGTTGTCACTTGTTCAGTGGTCCTCTTTTGGTGCCTTTTTCCTCTAGTGTTGGCCCTGACTGTGTTTCTGGCACCTCCAACCGAACATCACGGATTATGTTACTCTGGGTTGATATTCCAGATATTTAGGTTCAAATAGATGGCTGTTGCTTTTGAATGTAGTACCTGCTTTTTAAAAGCAAGAACTACCGTTCCCATATATTGCGCGTGCAAGAAATCATGGTTACATATACTCAGATACATTTTACCAGCTATATGGGCTAAGTGCTTGAGAAGTGACAAGGGTGTTAATTGCATGGATAATTCCGTCTCAAACGGATTTCTTGTGCGGGTACTGCACCTGAGTGGCTTCCGGAAACGACGGTTCCTGTTCATGAGCTTAGTTTTGTTGTTTGGTGGTTTCTTGGCTGTAAACATTTGGCTGAAATTAGTACTTTAGAGCAATATGTCAGTTCTTACACACTTGAAGGTTCGTTATGTTAGACATTGTTGCTCTTTTCAGGTTATAGAGGCCGAGCAGTTTCTACTTCCCCTGTACGGCGTAGGGATGTAGATATCTACCACACTGATTTTGATCGTCCTGGTGGTTTGCCACGTAAGCGAGAAGCTGGGAGAGGGAGGGACTTTGGCAGGCATCGAGACCCTTCTCCTCCTTATAGTCGTGGTAGGGTTGGTGGCAGACCAATAGGTAGGGGTTTTGATGCACCTGCTGTCGGTCCCGGGCCACACAGAGGTGATGGCTTGGGCAGAAATAACCCAAATGTGCGTCCAAGGGAAGGAGACTGGCTATGCCCCGATCCTTTGTAAGTACATACGTTTCCTTAAATGTCATGTTTGGAAAAATCTCACTCAAATACCCCTAATTATGCACCATTTTCAACTAATTATCCCTAAGCTTAAAAAGTTTATGACAACCCCCTTAAGTTTTGTCTCAGTCTACCCCAATTCCATCAACTTTGGGGTGAATTTAAACTTACGGGGTTGTCACAAACTTTTTAACTTAGGGGTAGTTAGTTGATAATGGTATGTAATTAAGGGCAACCGAGTGAGACTATCCCTATTATGTTTGGTATTCTTTAGTGTTTTCTTGCTCGTGATTGCTCATTTTTTTTGCATCTTGTATGTAGTAGTTTACCAAGTCCAGTTGCTGACTGGCTGTGGTGATGTTTTTTAATTATAGGACTGACTGATTTTTGGTCTTCCCGTAGTCTTGAAGATTTCAACCGAACGGGCTTGATTATATTGTTGTTTCTAAAGTCTCATAGTTATTTAAATATTATATTTGAAATTGCAAAGCTCGGGGTTTTGTTATATTAAGTGGCTGTCCTTTTCGCATGAATTCTGTTTTTGGCTCTTTTGTTTTTATTCTAGTGCTTACTAGCATGATATTCATACTTGTATGAGATGCAATGTGCAGTTTTGCTTGCATATCAGTAACTCTCACCTAATCCTTATTTTCCTCAGGTGCCAGAACCTGAACTTTGCCAGACGGGAGCACTGTAACAACGGCAATAGATTCAGGTATGCACCCGGGGGTAGTCCTCCCCGGAGAGGCTATCCAGGCCCTCCACCACCTCCACTTGCCCACCCTAGACGCTACCCTGGCCCACCAATGGACCGGTCCCCTCCAAGGACCATGAATGGCTACAAGTCCCCTCCCCGTGGTTGGGTTAGGGATACCCCTAGGGACTTTGGGCTTGGTGGCCTCCCACCTCCAAGGCATGAAACCAGGTTTTCCGACCATCCTCCTCTAAGAAGAGACCGCCCAGATTACCCGGAAGATGATTTCAGAGGAAGGAACAAGTTCGAGAGGCCAATGCCAATAGACTGGCCCCACAGAGACCGCGGGAGAGAAGCGTTCTTCAACGAAAGGAAAGGCTACGAGAGGAGGCCACCTTCTCCACCACCTCCCCTCCCACAACTTCCACCTCAGCGCGGTGGTAGGTGGGGCCGGGATATTATTAGAGATAGGAGCAGATCTCCACCGAGAGGCGGAGGTGGGCCACCACCAGCACGCCGGGATGTGTACATGGATCGGGGTAGAGACGATAGACGCGGTGGTATGGGGCGTGACCGAATCGGTGGTGTGTACTAACTGGATGGAGGTGTAGTTTTTGTTTGTTTGTTAAGACTTAGCTTTTTAATACCTATGTTTTGGAGAGGGCAAGGATTCTCAAAGCACATAATTGACCTGATATTTGTAATTTTTCTCTCCTTTCCTTCTCGCTTAACTTTCAGATATGTCATCAAGTTTTGAGCTGGGGATGGATAAAGTTACTAGCAATTTTTTGTGCACTCAATGCCTGCATATACATGTTATTAACTCACAATTAGTTAATTAGTTGTGACAAAGCACTCTGTGGTTAAAGATCAATGATGTCTTTGTCATTTCATACTCAAAAGTTGACGAAATTAAACTGAAAAGACATAGGAGTCGTCGATAATGATCTTTTCATATGTTTATTTCTTGACAATAGAGATTTATTCATATGTTTACATTCTTATACTTATTTTTTCAATGATTTTCTCGATCTTATACAAGCGATTAAGGTCCATAAGAAAAAATAGGTTCATTTTGAGTGTTGCTCAAATAGCACGTTTAAGAATCGGTTTTGTGCAATCCGATAATGCAATAGATTTGTCAGCCCATAGCGTGCATCGTGGAACAGTAAAATTTACCTTTTTAGCGCCATTTCCATGTTACTTCTCACCTTTTTTACGGATTTGACCCCAATCCCGTAACAAATTCCCTCGTTTTCACCTCCTGAGGATCATCTAATCAGAGCTCACCAATCATACTACACTCACACGTGGCGGTACCTGATTGAGGATGCTTTAAAATGTTTGTAGTACGAACTGCAGCAGATAGAATCTCGTTACGCGATCAGGCCTCTGTGGAAAATTCATATCCTCCTGAATCGACCTAACTCGCTTCTATGAATTGTGACCGTAGGATCGCCTCCGTCGCGAGTCGTCCGATCAGAGCGTCGCCCGAATCTGACCGTCCAATATTTTACGAAATTGAATTTCAAAAGCTATTGCGAGAGAGGGAGGACGAGCGAGAGAGAAGAAGAACAAAAGGGGTCTTCTTTTGCTCATTCTCTTCTTCTCCTCTCCGATATCGGAATCGCCGAGCTCGGAACCCTCGGGTTTGCTATTTATGCGCGCTCTCTGTGTGGACCGGAGTGTCTCCGATTTCTTGCACTGGCGGGTCCTTCAATCTTGGGCTGCGTAATCGCGCGTTTCCGAGCAATTACGTGCTCCGGAGACGTGTAATTGTGTTTTGGATTTGAGAATTGGGAAATTTGAGCTGATTCTGGGGACTGGTGTGATTACCGGCGGGAGAATCAGTGGATTGAGCTCACAGGAAGCTTTCTGATTTTTTGATTTTGTGTCTGTGTCCGGATTGGGAATTTGAATTTGATGGAGAAGGGAGAGGGAGGGAATTTACCTCCCAAGAAGGTGCAGACAGAGGCATCTGGAACTGCAGTGTTGACGGATGCTCCGGCGAAGAAGCTGGCTAGGCAGCTCGATTTTACAGGTCTTGGCGGGGTTTCGACGAGTGTGGCCTTGCCGGAGCACCCGCAGAAGACGGTGCCGCAGAGCCAACCGCAGGTTGCTGTGATTCCCCTGGCGCCGCAGGGTCTGCATCCCTCAGTGAAAGCTGTGTAAGTTTATGCATTTACAGTTTTTTATTCTGTGGAAACTTCATTTTTAGTTATAAATTGTAGTTCTGAAGGTTGGGTTTTTGGAGTTTGAAGAAAATGGAGGGTGAAATCTGTACATTTGTGTTTGTGGGTTCATGGAGGAATTTTTTTAGCATTTGTCAAAGGTTTAGTTCTCTCCCATGCCTATTTAAATTGGATGTCTGTTGTCATGATTTCATTCTACACAACATGTAGTTGAAGTGAGTGGAGGTCGATTCCATTCATTGCTTAGAGGGTATATTTTTGAATGCATGTCTATAGATAATTAGCCAAAAACATGCCATTTTGTTCCTTGTCTTTGTTTCTTTTTTCAGATGTTTAGTACTATGCCTAGGCATTGATTACATTTGCTGGTCTAGTCATATCCATTCTATCCTTAGTTTTGTGATGATTTTGAATTAATTCTTTTTATTGAAAACGAAAAGATGTTATTGTTCATGTATGTAAAGAAAATGGTTAACATAAGTTTTAAAGCTGCTCCTCGAAGAGTACCTCAGATTATACTAAAACAACTATGCTATTTAATTTTCAGAAAACAGGAATCACCAAAACCCAGATCAAGGCCGAATGTTGAAGTTAAAGATGGCACTCCAAAAAAGCAAAAGCAGTGTAACTGTAAACACTCACGCTGCTTGAAATTGTAAGTGCAGTATCTCCTCTGTTTGTACTCTAGGTGTGACTAGTATCTGATCGATGATTTCATTATGTTGTGCTTTGATATCTTAGTATTTGGTTTTTTGTACATCGATATGAAACTTTGATGTTTATAACCTTTTTAGGGTCTTTTCATTCATTTTATAATTGTATGGAAAAGGAAAGATTGTATTTTAGTACATGTTTGGTTGTTTTGATGCTCTCATAAGAGGAAAAAAGAACAATTTATTAGGCTAGTTAGGTAATCTGTTAAAATTGTGGTATAATTTTTGGTAATGAAATACTGCATTTATGCTTTCCTTCTCCCTCTCTCTGTGGTAGCTTCCCTGCGATTGCCTTTCCATCTTGTCCTGAATTTATATTAAATAATGATTATTGAGGTCAATGTAGCAACAATGTTGATTTTATGTGCCTAGGGTGGGCTAAATGAAAGAGAAAGCATAACTTCAAAGCTTTCAGGTTGCCTGAATTTAGTTTGCTTGAATTGTCAGTATATCTGCATGTGTATCTTTGTCTAATTATAAGAAACTTTGAATAGGACAAATACAGCAGAAACAGTTAGATTCCTATTCGGCTTAGTATTCATCAGTTTCTTAATTAAATCATGATTATATTACAAATATGCATAAAATTTCCTTCTTACCTTTTACCAACTACAAATGGTTCCAAATATATTTACATGGTTAGGAGTTATATGATATAGACATTCTGGTACATAAGTACATTGATTATTTATAGTTATACCAACCATTCTTAACAAATTTCTTAATGCATGCATTCCATGGCATACTATCAAGGATAATGACTACACACTTAAGATGTCATATTCCTTAAGGATTTAATATAATAAGTTCTATAATCACTAATCTGTTGATGTTTTTTCCAGACTTGAATTAATTTTTGACTATTTGAAATGTATTGGGTGAGTAATTAAACTTAATATGCCTGTTGATTCTGGCTGCGATTTCATGGAAATTTTTATAGATAAAGATAATTCCAATGAAATTACATATACTGTGTATGTTAGGACATTACCTCCTAAGTGCTGCAACTAGCTTTGGCTGGAAGGTTTAGGCATGATATGAAATCGATTTATTTTCTTAGCATTTGTTTTATGTGGATAATTCAGCAATACACTAAGATATCTGTAAGGAGAGTTTGCTTTATATTGTAATAAAGACAAAGCTAATTTTGGTAATGTAACAGGTATTGTGAGTGCTTTGCATCCGGAACATATTGTGATGGGTGCAATTGTGTCAATTGCTATAATAATGTTGAGAATGAGGCTGCCAGACGAGAAGCTGTTGAAGCTACCTTGGAGCGTAATCCACATGCGTTCAGGCCAAAAATTGCTAGCAGCCCACATGGAGCACGTGATAATAGGGTATGTGAATCAACTTTAATGGCCACTTCTTAAATAAGTATGAATTGAAATGTAAAGTGGTTGTTGCCATTGCATCAAAACCATTCCTAACAGTGAGATTGCACAGCCACTTTCCATGAATGCGCATATGTTCTCTGGTGAATTCTGTTAGACAAGTTTACAAATTTTGATGTGCAGGATGAGGCTGGGGAAGTTTTGATGTTGGGAAAGCACAACAAAGGATGTCATTGCAAGAAATCAGGTTGCCTCAAGAAGTACTGCGAGTGTTTTCAGGCCAACATTCTATGCTCTGAAAATTGTAAATGTGTGGACTGCAAAAACTTTGAAGGAAGTGAAGAGAGACAGGCCCTCTTCCACGGAGAACACGCTAACAACAACATTGCATACATTCAGCAAGCAGCGAATGCAGCCATAACTGGAGCTATTGGATCCTCTGGCTATGTGTCCCCTCCAGTATCCAGAAAGAGAAAAGGTCAGGATCTTCTCTTTGGACAACCAGTGAAGGATCCAACCATTCATGGGCGTGGACAATTGCCACAGGTAAATATAATGTTGCTTAACTTGATTAAGATAAATTTTGCAAATTATTTCATGGGATCCCTTTTTCATTCCTTAAAGGCTGATAAATCATTGTTGCTGTTTTCCACTAATTTTTTAATGCTACTCTATGAGATCAGTATTATATTAAGTGTGTATTTCGTTACACATTTATGTTTATCAGGTAAACAAAATCCAAGCTTCTGCACCCTCATCGTCTCTGTCTTCTTCCCCAGTTGCTCGTGTTGCTAACACTCCACCACCAGGCCCTTCAAAACTCACGTATAGGTATAGTGTTGTCCTTACCAAAATCTCATGTATTCATGTGTTTCTTAAACTAACTTGAATCGCATGGTTGAAGATCTCTCTTGGCAGACATTATCCAACCGCATGACTTGAAGGAACTATGTTCAGTTTTGGTAGTAGCAGCACAGGAAGCTGCTAAAGCATTTGCAGGTATAAAGAGCTTAAAAGTTAGCTGTTCTAATTTTGGCGTTTAATGACATAAATATACCCTTTTTTTATGAACTGGGTGTTTTAAGTTATGTGTTCTTGCTTGTCCAGACAGTAAAAATGCAGCAGAAAAGCAAGCAAATGATCAGACTGAAACTTCCCTTGCTTCATCAACTCAAGACAGGCTGAAAAGCAAAAAAGAAGATGGTGTTGATCAAAGAGTTGTGGCTGATGATCACTCAAGTGCTAATCAGGCCGATAAACCAGGCACTGATGATTCTGGTTCAGATGGTGGCGATGTGCCAAAAGGAAGGCCAATGTCTCCTGCTACTTTGGCTTTGATGTGTGATGAACAAGAAACAATGTTCATGGCAGCTGCTTCCCCTAGTGGCTTAATGAACCATGGCAGTAGCACATCTTCGCAGCTCTCATGTGGGCATGGTGTAACAGAAGTCTACCAAGAGCAGGAAAGGGTTATTCTGACAAAAGTTCGAGATTGTCTTAATAGGCTCATCACCTTTGGGGAAATAAAAGGCAAGTTTTTTCCCCTCCAAAGTCTTTTTATCAATTTACTTTCGAACTTGGAAGATAAATTGATAAAGTTTAGTTTCTTAAACTGGTATTTTAGTATAAAAAAAAATGATCTTCAAACTAGGAAATGGTCAGTTATATATTTTTTGGATAATCTCACAAAAGTACAGTAACTTTGTCAACTTACTCACTTAACTACATTGACTTTTAAAATGTCTCACTTTACTCTATTTTGGTAGTAAATGACAAAAATGGCCCTATATCAATTTACACAACACATGCAAAATTTACTCTAGTGGCAAATTTTGAAAATTAATGAAGGGTATTTTGTCAAAAGAAAAAAAAATTGAAGTTATTAGGGAGTACCAATTTTTCACCAGTAGTAGAGATAAGATTCTACACTGTAAAATAATATGTCAAGGGCTAGAAATTAGTAAATTTTACACTGTCAAGGGCTAGAAATTAGTGAATTTTCACTGTCAAATAATCATGTATCTATATCTTAATATGATATTTTTCGTTTTAATTTCTGTTCACGTTTATCCACAAGCTTTATTGGGATTTAATTACTCCTTTTCATTTCCAATTACAGAAACAAAGTGCTCATCATTTGCCAGAACCGAAACACAGAGAGACCCAGTTCACAATGGTACTACAAATGCCAAACCAGAAACGGCACATCAAGGACACGTTGGCAATGGCGCTGCAAGATCTGTGGCCCCACCCAAGGTTGCTGCTGGCCTTGTTCCCAGAGCTCCACCTCTCTCCAAGAACGGTGACCTTCAACCGAAGATTGAAAAAGAGATGTAAAAAGATTTTAGCACAGAAGATTATCATTACCCCCAAGGTATGCTACCGCGTCCCTGTAATTCCAAGCTTTATTGTTCATTGTTTAGAAGCAATAGGATATGATTTGTTTCTAAGCGATCATAACAGTTTTTTTTTAGCTTAACCGTTCCATGGATATAGCCTCGATTTGAGGTTTTGAGCATAGATATGGTGTGTAAAGTGCAGAGCTTTGAAATTAATCAGTGTCTCACACTATTGATTCTAATGACATCATAAACCCAATTCTACTACTAGATATGATGCTAGAAGTTTCTTCTTCTACTAACAATTTCTAAGAAAATTTTGCGGAATATTTATTTATTAATTCAGTAAAGAGTTTCTTGCTTCTTTTGTTTCTTCTCCCTGGTGTTCTCTGTGGTATGCTCTGTTTTCAATTTTTCATGATGGCTTTTATTCATGTGTTTATGACAACAGTTTGTTTTGGCTTTTATAGATCTCTAATTCTTGCTAGAATTAGAGATCACATAACTAAATATAGCCTTACATGATCAAGGGACCAAGTGTTTGGATATTATATATCTAACGATCACAGGGTTCAGGTCATGATAGAAACCGATGATAATTGTAAATCTCGAGGTATTCACCTTTGGAAACTTGCAGTATTTTTTTGTTGTTGATAATCATAAAAAAAAAAAAAGGTGTCTTTTATTGCACTTTGTTTCAAAATGATGATTTTAGTCTTGTAATTTTAAATTCTAAAAATAATTAACACAAAAAATAATCCAAATTTTCATATCCTTAAAGCTTGAACTTGAGGTGTGTGCGAAGCATAATTGTTTCCTACAGGCGTGAAGCACTCTCCGCGACTGCAAATCAAAACCCAAGTCACTAAGGGAATAAATATATAATAAAATCGAATAATAATGAGATCTTTTGATCTCATGGTATCAAGAATTTTGTACCTTTGATGCTAAGCGTTGTGCAAAAAAGTCGTGAATCAGAGCTTTTGAGGTGTCTCCCAGGGCCAAATCCTTAAACACTTCGTCCTCCTGCAGTTCAACCCTTTTTATTAGTTTTGTACGGTTTAGGGTTCAAGGTTTGAGAAGTTAGGGCCTTCCTAAGAGGAGTAACAAGCAAAACTCGTAATACACTTAGGGCAAGTCCAATGCGGTGTCAGTGTTGTTATATTGGATCCGGTGAGATCAGGGTGTGGTCTGGGTACTGATACCGAAAGAAAACAAGGTCAATGTACTGACCACCAACACCGATGCTCTGAAACAATGGTGTGAAGAGAGAGAGAGGATAAAGATGAGTGGAGAGAGAGAGAGTGATCCGCCATGTAGGATGGGGTGGGTTCAGGGAGCCTTTAGTTTCCTTAGATTTCGTGCTCGACATCGGTACCTTACGGAACGGCGGTGTTCGATCAGTACCGGTACCAACCAATGCTAACGTATTGTCAGCACCGATATCGAAACAATATCACCGATCGACACCCCGCATTGACCTTGCCCTTATACATCATACTTGTATCTCTCACTCAAAAAACTAGCACGACAAACTTAAAATATATATCAACTCTTTCTTAACCTTCTTATTTATGAAAGTACCTTCAGAAGTCCATTATACCCTCCATGAACTATACCCTCCTCGATCACATCAAGGCATGCATGGTATTGAGGCATGTTTGGAGCTCTCATCTTGGCCCATTGACGTGTGGTTTTGAGTATGCTACGTGCTTCCGACAAGGAACCAATCTTATCCGTCCTATGAATCGAGCGTGTCCAAGGTTTACGCGAGCCCATGTCCGAGTTGTTCTCAGCAACTCTTCAGAAGACACAACTGCATCTATGAGACCAAGCTCCTTGCCTTCTTCAGACATGTTAAGACAAAGAGAGCATCATTGATTGTGTTTGTGTGTGTGTATGAGAGAGGTTATGATCTAAGTTGTTACCAGCAAAATCTCAATAGCTTTGGAAAGGCCTACTAGCCTTGGTAACCGTTGTATGCCTTGAGAAAGAAGTTACCACAAACACCAATAATCAGTCATGATATAAACTCACATTTTATCTTTTGAACAAAAAAAAATTATGTAACATGTGTCAAAATTTTACTGCTTGAACAAATAAACGTTACAACACGGTATTACACGTTCGATATTCGTAAATGATACGAAGTTGTTCGTACCTCCCCCGCCTGTAGTTATTCCGTGTTGCAACTCCCGCAAGGAAAGTTGTGTTTTAGGGGTGGCAATGCGTGCATGGCATCCCTACATAAATATCAGGTCATTGTCAAGATCTGATCTATCTAAAAGCTTAAATTTCAAATTTAAGGCCTCGTAATACTTGTTACGTGATGAGACTGAGATAATCTAACATTTTTTCACATGCATGCTGGATTATAGAATCTTGCGCGTGGATTGTGAACACCTGACTCGGTAATTAGATGACATATAAAGGTTCAAGTGGAGACAGACCAAGCTCCAATATTATATTAAAATCTAGTTAACCTAAAAGATGATTATCAAATAATGAATGAATCTACATTCTTTTAACATACGAATAAGATATCTCGTATTTATTTGATATAGACCGAGCCTCGTATTATGTGCTAATTATAAGGATATATATATATATAAACAAACCATAGCCAATTCCAAGCCACCTCCAATAGCTAATCCAGACAAAGCAGCAACCACAGGCTTCGAGCAAGCTATAGATGATAAACAAAAGTGGTAATTAATTAAGTGTTAATCATAAAAAAAAATACAATTATCTTGTACCAAACTATATATATAATATATCGATGAGTTCTGTGTAGAGACCTTCAATCCTGTTCGTTATTAGGTCCTCGGACACGTCAGGTAAAATGGAAACATCTCCTATACCAAACCAAACATAACAACGTCACAAAACAAATAATTATGTTTCTTATTTGAAAGGTAAGAAATTATAAGCACGTGGAGAATTGCTTAATAGTTAATAATATAAATATATGATAATAATTATTTTAAGAGAAAAAGTAACTTTATTATTATTATCAGCTCATCATGGTACAAGTATATACCAGTTTGGTGGATCTTTTGGAAAAGACTGAGATCAAGACCACAGCAAAACCTTCCGCCATAGCCTTCGACGAACAAGAATAAAAAAAATAATATTATTAAAATACAAATCAAGAACATGTACGGCATGCTTATAAATTGAAATTATAAATACCGGTCAAAATAATAGCTTTAACGTCAATTCTCTTCACCGCCTCATCAAACTTTTCCTTCAACTTCTCTAATATCTGTATGGAGAAATCTAACGTTTGAGCTCTAAAATCTTTTAAATAATCGAAATATATGTAATGCTGACAGTATTAGAATCCGTGTTGTAGATATAATATAATAAAGTAAAAAAAAAACATAACTACATTTGTAAATTATCTACAAACATATAATTTTGTAATAAATTTTTCACAATAGATTACTATTTTTATAGATTTTAAATTTTGACCATAGAATAGAACACACATCAATATTTTGTTTGTTTATTTTTACCCTGTGACTTTAAATTTTCATATATAATATCTTAAATTTACCCATTAATTTTATGTTTTAACCTTCTTGTTCTAGTTTGATATCTTATATTGAAATCATAATATTATAGAATGAGAATGAATGTAATCATATGACGAAAAAAAAATCAAAATATGAACTTAACTCATAATAGTACCATAAACTCGTTCTTGAACGTATATAACTTATTAAGATTCGATACACTAAACAATGCTCAGTTTAAACAATCAAAAGAACTCACTCGAAATGGTTAGGACATTAGCCGGAGGATTGCAGATGGTGATCACCGCAACGCCGTCGTTTCCGACTTCCATGCTAACTCCGACATGAGCTCCGGCGACTTCCATGCCTGCCCTTCTCGATCTTTCACCGAACGTTTGAGAAATCGAATACTATATGGAGATTTGCCGGTAGGCAGCTGTCCCTTTAATTTACGACAGGTCGGAAAACATCTCGACACCCAACATGAAACTCGTGCTACGTATAAATCTAACGCACGTTTTACATAAGTCGATGGCTCAAAAAGAAATGGAAACAAAATTTTCATTTACTTTTAAATAATAATTAAAATCTTAATGGGCTGGTGACTTCATTTTTATAATTGTCGAATTAATAATTGAATATAGTTAGTTGGGGACGTACACACTTCGGGGACCAATTTGTCACATGTTAGCTTGTGGTTAGGTTGGGTGTATAAAGTTCACTTAAATTTAAATTCCAAAGAAAAATCAAAATGATAATTGATTCACATGTTAATTATGTTTGTCACTTTATGGAATTATTGATTTGTGATATTGACTATTCTCAAAAGCTATCGTCCTCTTCTATTAGATAGAGTTAAGCGATACGTTATATGAAATTTGTGTTAAAAAGTATTTATATATTTTAGAATTAACAGTTGATCATGACGAATATTATTTTATATAAAATTTAATTAGTATTCGTTTACAGTCAAATCATTATCATATTTATTTAAAAACATATATTCGATATCAAAAACACATGGAAGCCATATATAATTTGACATACTTTAGAATGTTAAATTATAAATGTTTTCCAATGTTTTTGCTTGAAATACCACAAATACGTCATAAGTCCAGTAAGAAATATAGCTCGAAGGCCCAAAAGTCCTTTAGATAGGCCCAAAAGGCCTTCACTAGGAATACGACGACGTTCTTTTCCGGCAGGCTTTCTCTGATTTCTCATTGGTGGTGACCCTAATTACCCTCACAGCCAGGTAACTCTACAAAATAGGCGGCTTCACTTCACGCTCTCGCTCTCCGTCAAAGCCCCAACCCTCGCAGCAGCTCTAGAACTAGAAGATCCAGCAATGGCGTCTTTACGGGCAACTTCTAGATTAGTGACCCGATTACAGTCCCAGACTCTGAAGCTCAACAAAGTTTGCTCCACTCCTCTCCAATCCGCTTCTCAATCGAACCTCTCTGGTTCCGCTGCACGCATTTCCAGCTTTTCTCGGTAAGATTCCCCCCTGATTTTCTCTTCTTACGTTCTGTTTGGTTGCTGAGAAAAGGTAGGAGTTGAAAGATTGGGCTGTTTTCGTTTCTGGGTTGTAGCAAGATACCATTTTTTTTGATACAGTTGTTGTGTTTCTCTGTGTGCTGTATTTGTTAGGTTACCGGTGGAGTTGAGCAGCTTAATTACGATGTTGCCATTGCACAGTGCAATTGCTTCGGCGAGATTGACATCAAGCTTGGCTGTAGAGTCTCAGAGCTGGGGATTAGTTCCTCAAGGTCCGTGCTTTTTCTTTTGATCTGCTTATTAAAATTGTGGACACAACAAAACTGGTTAGTCTAACGGTAAAGACACTTGAACTCTGATCATTATAACCAGGTTCGAGTTCCAGCTGTGATATCATTTACCCACCATTTCTCGCATTTCTTCTTGGGCTCTATCAAGGGTTGTGGGTGAAGTGGCAGGGCTTCATGTAATAATCATGATGTCACTGGTTCCAATCTCCATATCTGCGATATTGCACTTCCTTTCTTTCTGATAAAAAAAAATTAAAATTGTGAACACAGTTCATTCATAGACTTGGATTGATAGCACAAAATGTAAACTGCTATCAACTTGGGTTGGCTATTCATAGGTTCACTAAGTCATCAGTTGAGGTTAGTCATAGTATAAAACCGTGTCTTTTGCTTGTTCTCAATCTACTGGAGAGAAGCTATGAACACACTTCATTAACTAATTTCATTGATGCGCATTCTTGTACTGTTTAGTGTTTATATGGATTGGCTATTCATAGGTTTAGTGTTTATATGGATTGGCTATTCATAGGTTAGCTAATTCAGTCACTGAGGTTAGTCGTAGAATGAAACTGTTCTTCTGCTTGTTTTGAAGCTATTATAGAGAAGCTAAGAACATACTTCATTAGCTAATTTCATTGAGGCACATTCTTGAAGTGTTTAGGGAGAAGAAGGGGCGTAGTGTGATAGTATGCCAAATGATGTTACCAATCCAATTCAATGAGTACTTATTGAAACCTATGGCCGAGGACAGATCACTCTTTTTTGCATTTTCATCTTTGTCCCTTATCTTTAGTTTAGATTTTTATTTTATTTTTGGTGTGTGATTGCAACCTCTGAATATCCGCCTGTGCCAATGTCATGTCTTGTTTTGTTGGTAGCCCATTTGGATGCATTTTATATTGTTTTGATTCACTTTATTTTCTGCCTGTCATAAGTCATAACCACTGCTTACCTGCTTGTGGGAACCGACTATTCTTGGCTATTCATGGAACTCGATGATCTATTAGCAGTTCGCCACCAACTCTTCTCTAATTGTGTCTTATTACATTTTAACAATCACATGGGTGTTTATCATAAATATGCGTATATGGGGAGGTTTGAGTCTGTTTTTACAATAGAATGATACAGATCAAAGTGGCTTTCTGAATATATTAGAAACTTTGACAGCTCCGATGATCCCATGGAATGCTCTGATATTCATTGCTTGAATATATTAGAGTCCGATGTGGCTATCTCTCTCGTTTGTCATGCAGAGAGCTCAAAACTTTTATTGTCATTGCGTAGAAGAGTAACTCAGCAGCACTTCATTGTTAGTGACTTAGTGTTGGTACTACCAAATATTCATATGACGTGCTTTGTGTTTAGGAACTGTAGTGTTCATGCCATGCTATGAATGAAATATTTTAATTTGCACCATTTATCGACATAAATAGCTGTGTGATTAATTAGCATTGTGTCTTATGCGACAAACCACGAAACTAATTTTATACTTCTCGACATTGCAGGTATTTCAATGCCTTTATGACAGCCTTCTACACAGCAAGCTCTCACAAGGCAGATAGGAATTTACAGCTCCTATTAACCGTTTCATTTTCACAACACTTCAGTGGTGTAAAATTTTGAATATCATGTTTTGGAATTTACAAAAGACCAGAGCCTTATATCTGCAAATTGGTGCTTCAATTTGTACAATTTCTGATTCTTCTGAACCCTTCATTTCCCAGAAGGTGGATTAGCTTCAATTTGGTTTTATACTAATGAGAAGTTGAATCGAACATGGTCAATATTTGTTTCTCCTTCTTGCAAATCCAATATCTGTGGACTTGTAATCTTTGTCTGAATCTCAATGTCAAGTACCTGAAACCCACTTCTTGTCTGAATCAGACAAACTTGAGCACAGAATGTAACTCAGCAAACGCAAATCGTTGTCTGCAAGCAGACCATGTGCTCCAGTCGGTGATCATGTTAAATTCTTTGCAACTTATTTAATATCATTGCTTATATTTCCTATGTTAATTCCAAAACACTAACATGTTCTTAGCTCTAAAAATAGAATCAATCCTAGCTAACATGATTAGCCTTTGGCAGGTTATTAACTTATTACACAGTTTTAAATCTTCCTTAGGTTAATCCAAAAAAAAAAAATCTTCCTTAGGTCAACTCTATCGGAGAGCCGGTGTTCGCTCCGACACGTAGGATCAAGTGGGGTCAATAGATGGTCTGGCACCGATATTAGATGAAAAAAAGGTTAAAGGTTAATAAGTTAACGTTTCACCACCGGTGTTAGACGAAAACAAGGTTAATGGGTCAGAGTCCTAGTATTACTGTTAACAGTTTATTTAATATTTTTTACTCAATAAAAAATACAAAAACAAAAACCCTAAGCTAATGAACTGTCGCTAACGCATTGTGCCCCTTGGTCCGCGTGCCATTGACATGGGCTCTCAATTTGGAGACAATGTTGCCCCAGCACAGGTGCTAACTAATGCTAACACATCGCCAACACTAATACCAACGCATTACCGTTGGTCGATGATGCTACATTAGACTTGCCCTTAACTCCTAATTAAACATTGTTGTGCAGGACACATCTTGTCTTAAGCAAATATACCTATCAGTTCAAACTTTTTTACATCTTAAAACGTGTAGATCTCTACCCATAGGTTTAAACTTTACATATACATGGGGTTTTACCATAGTACACGACTTGGTTGTCGATATATTATTGGTCCACGTGGATCTCGAGCGTGCGCAGAGGATGAGGAAAAAAGCAACTAACAAAGAATCACGGGCCTGCACTACAATTTTGTCATCTTCTTGATGATTATTTTTCAGAATCTCTCTGTTAAAACATAAAAAGCGTATTGTGTTGGTCCCGTCACCACTTCAAATCACGAGCTCAGTTTATAGAATTTTCTCTCTCTAACTGTCACTGTAGAGAGATAAAGAGAGAAAGAGAGAGGTTAGCAAATAGCAATACTTGCTTCACCTTCACCTCTAGTTCTCTCCATGGAGCTTGAAACGAGAGAGACATTACAGAGTTCTAAATCTTGGTTCCGACAAGACTCCGAGGTCGGAGACGAGGAAGCTGTCGGATTCTCCAAATCTCTTCAAGTATGTACATATTATATATAACATTCTTGTGTTGTCTTCTTCGTTTCTCTGTTCTCTTGACATGGTTTTGTTCTTGTGTTGTGGTCGCAGGAGCTTAGAGACTTGCGCTCTCAGCTTAATTACGCTGCTGATTACTGCGAGGCCTCGTTCTTGAACTCGCCGGAGAAGAAAGCGTGAGTAATTGAGAAAATATATAGATTAGTTTTCACGTGAAAGCCAGTTTTTACGGTACAAACTACATATATAACCTCTGTTTTTTTTTTGTCCTTGATTTTTCCTTATCCTTATGCGTGTTTGTAAGTGTCCCACGTCGAAAATATGTGAATGGTTTGTTACCTACTAAGTATTTTGAGATTTTTACATATAAACTTGACCTGTTATATGAGTTGGGTTTTGACAAGATGTCAGGGACAAAGTTATCTTCCACATACGAATCATTTCAATTCGATTTGACCATAAATTTGTTGATGGACCCAGTTGATCCTCGAGGCCCATATATGGTCTTGCTGGAAAAAATGTTGGTACTTATGTATGAAGTTAGGCTATTAACTTTAACAGTATCAGAACTTACTCACTGCAACTTGCTTCTCCATGAACCCGCCTATTTGTCACATACTAAGTCTTGCATAATGCGGATCATTTTAATTCAATCTATATGTGGGTCGGGCTTTGTTGATGGGCCCAATTCATCCTCAAGGCCCATAATATGTTGCCTTTGGTGTGTGTAGAGTGGTTGAGAACACGCAAGAGTACATATGCAGGGCTGTGGTCACCATTGTTGATCATCTTGGAAGAGTATCGTCCAACTTGAACGATTGCTTCTTCAACGACGATGACATTTCAGACACCGAGATTCGAATCCAAACCCTGAAACAAGTCAGTATATATAAATACAGAGTAATTAATTTTTATGTGGAAATCTCATCAATGTGGATTGTTGAATCATCATGGTTCAGATTTTGCTTACATAGTCATTGACATTGTTGATTTGGTGTGTGGTACTGTCAGAGACTGCTCTGCTGCGAAACATACACCAACAAGCTTGCTCTGGCTCAGCTCCAGTGGGACCCGCACATGCCCCGATACCACACTCGTTACATATCGAAACGTAATCAAATATAATTTACAACATAATCTTGTTCTTATGTCTCATACTAAACATAAATATTGTTCCTCTGTCTGTTTTGTTCTTCAACAGCCAAAACCGATGCTGAGAAGAAGCTTGTCGGAATAAGTACAACGTAAGACTAAATCGAAGTGGGGTTTAGTTTACCAACTATGAACTTGAGCTTCTGGGTTGAATCGGGTTTTGAATTTTAATGAATGCAGGGACTCTTATGATCTAACTCCGGCCAAAGTTAAGGACACGAACGAGTACAAAACAGAGAAGCACGTGCCTCTGTTCTTGTACACGTGCTCTCACAAGCCAGCCCTTGCGAAGAGTTCTTCAAAAAGAGATGCTAATAATTGCAGTACTATTCTAGCTACTAATCAATTTCACACTTATGTTGATTTTGTTATGACTAGATTGTCGTTGTTTTTTTTCATCGACTAAATCGCAGGTGTATCAAAGTTATAGAAATCGAACTTTCTTATATAGAAGGAAGGGAATGATGACGATTTTGATTCTCAAAGAACTTTTTAAGATTGACTATGTTGTTATTGTTGTTGCAGTATTGTCGGTTCGTGACGGCCTGTCGGTGCTGCCCGAAGCTCCAAATCCGGCGTTCCATTTCCAGGTGAGATCCGAGTTATAACTACTAAAGAACCAACTCAACTAAAAACTTAAACGGATTGTTAAAAGACCATTATAGCAAGTCCATCATCGGTGCCAAGCCAGCGGTAGGAGATAGCACTGATGTTGACGCCGAGTAAAGCAAGATTGGCGTCAACGCTATCTCAACACCGGTCTTCCGTAGGAAGTCAACGTTGAGCGTCGCTGTTTATGAGCGAGAAATACCGTTAAATCAATTAGGGGATGATACATAAACTCCTATAAAATAAAATAAAAACTTTCCCTGACTCTCAACCCTTACCATAGCGTTGGCGACACCTTAAACCTAAAATATTAATACCGACTCTTATTACTTTCTCTTTTTGGTCTCACCATCAGCCGACATGGCCTACCATGGTACAGGTGCGACCCGATGAAATTGCTCTCATAGTTTTATATTCCAACAATAATAATAATCACGTGCCGAAAAAAAAAAATTATAGTATTTGGTTTATGTCTAAAAATAGGTGTTATTGTGGTTCTGGCAGGCTACACAGAAGCGAGGAGGCGGAGGAGGACGGAGCTTGCTGAACAGAAAGTCAGTTCACGGCGCCGAACACATCTTGTCCCTCATCCGACGAACCAAACGAACTCAATGAACCTAACACACACCTCATGTAATAAGTACGAGGTCTCTTGAGAGACATGAAACATTTTGATGCGGTCATATGTTCTACTATTTGTCTGAAGATGTGATCTTGTCGGGGATGTCTCTTCTATGATGGCTTTAGATTGATCCATGATTTGGGTTTTGATCCCTTCAATGTAAGCCTTTAGGTTGGAGTTTCGTTAATGAAAATGATGTGTTTATAGCAGTGGTCTTCAATTGTAGGCATTTATCCATTAGTAAATCATTGATTAGGTGATAAATTAATCCCATTATATTTTGTAACCAGGGTTCTGTCCATTTAAAAACTCGAACTTAGAGGCACAAACTTGTCATGTATACTGATGTTATGATCAATAAGTTCCAAATTGGGAGATGAGCAAGGCTTCGGTACCATATTAAGACCCGATCCACCGACAAATTCGAACTTGGAGGTATGAACCTGTTATTTATGCGGGTGTTATGATCAACATAACCCAAATTAGGAGACAAACCCGACTCTAATACAATATTAAGGCCTGGCCTATCTAAAAACTCCAACTTGAAGGCACAAACTTGTTATTTATGTGGGTGTTATGATCAACATGACCTAACTTAGGAGATAAATCAGGCTTAAATATCATACTAAGTTCCGACTTACCTAAAAACTCGAACTTGAAGGCACATATATACTTGTTATTCATACTGGTATTATGATCATCATGACCCAACTTTAGGAGATAAATCAAAACTCTAATATCATATTAAATTTTGACGCACCTAAAAACTCGAAGAAATCAGAAAAGTACAAACACATTATTTAAGTTGATGATGTGATTACTCTGACACATACAAATGATTAGAGTCCTAATATTAGATTAGTTTCTCAAATACAAGACCATTTATGTGCCCTACACTCATCCTTCAATATTGTGTACAATGTTTTTATTTTCCTTGAAACAAGAAAACTTGTAAGCTAAGCAACTAGAGCCTCCTTAGCCATGGCCTTTTAAAAAAATGAATCTATTACAGGAACAAGAACAAGAACAACCTACAAGGACTCGAGCTTCTATAGATAGGTACTTTTCCTCAGGGCACTCGTCATATTCTCCAATTTGCTCACCGACTCAGTCGTCTTCCTTAAAATCTTATTGTCCGAAAGTGTAGTCCAACTTATGATGTCCGAGAGTGGGAGTGATGTTATTGCTCCTGCAAGACTCTTTCGCGGAATGTGAAGGTCGTGATGGTGACCGATACGCTTGAGAGCCTTTTGTCGCCCACTTATCGGTATTATGGAACGATCTGTACTGGGTTCGATTTGAGTTAGCGAGTGCGCGTAGAGGACATCATCGATCCTGGACATGACTTTGGCCGCCAAGCTCTCCAGAATCCTCGAGTAGCTCTCCAAGATCGCCTGTCCCACGTCCTGTGCGTAGATCAGAGGACAAGTAAGTGTTTCTTACAGATCAAGGAAGCCCGTAAGAAACTGATTGTGGTTAGTCTGATGGTCAGTGAGTTTTTTTTTACTTACGTGGGGTTAAAAGTTCAAAACCTCAATAGGTATACTAATGTGAGGTGAGGTTTTGATTAGTTAGCTTAGATGAAATGACAAGTAAATGTTTCTTGTAGATCAAGAAAGCCTGTAAGAGACTGACTATGTTAGTCTAGTGGTCAGTAAGTTTTCTGACTTTCTTCAGGTTACATAATAGGTGTAGGGATTAAAACTAGTGATCTCATGTTTATTATATGAAGGCTCTGCTACTTCACCCACAACCTTTGATAAAAGTTCAAATCTCAATAGGTATATTAATGTAAGGTAATTTTATTTTTTTTTGAAGTATGTAAGGTTCTAATTATGCTAGCTTAGACCAAAGGATATGTAAGTGTTCCTTGCAGATCAAGAAAATCTGGAAGAGGCTAATGTAGTTAGGGTTGGACTGATAGTTGGTGAGTTATCTCATTTCGTTGAGATAAAAAGATCGAATCTCAATATTTGTGTAGAATAAGATTTTAACTAAGGTTCACTTCGACCAAAATAAGATTTTCTGCTTTCTTGCTGATAGAAAAAAAAACACGTGAAGAGCGTCAGATTTACCTTATTAAATTGGATTTTGCATATGTCGAGCGTGGATTGAGAGAGGCCCGGGAAGCGATGTTTGAGGAGGAGCAAGATGGTTTCGACTCTCTCCTCGAATCGCTCTCTCTTCTCCAAGCTTACCCACGAAGACTTTGCGTCCTTATGGTGTAGCTTCTTCTTCCAAATAAGTACAGAGGCCTCGATCCTGTTCTTGAGGTCTACTATTTTGTGCTCTGATGACAAGTCCAGGGATTGAAAGAATTGTTCTGGGTCAAAGTGGTCGCCTGTGGTGATGCTCTTGTATATGAACTCACCAAGACTTGATCTACCATTCTACAAAAAGAAAGAAAAAAAGTACAAAGATTAGGCTGATTTAGTTCTATAAAGTCAGTTGCTGATAAAAATCTCATGTATTATATGTGTTTTACACATGTTTATATTTAGGGATAATGGCAGGATATAGTAGCTTATTTTTAAGTTATGATAGGTTGGTATTGTATATATAAATCTGTGACAGGTTAGTACTATAAACCTATTTTTTAAGTGCATTGCTAGTTACGGGGTAAAAAAAAAGGCAAGGAAAAGACCTTATTACTATCGACCTGTGTTTAGGCAATATTAACTTGAACAATGGTATTTTGAGAATTTTTAAGGTCATACGTTTCTCACTTGTCACTCAAAGTGACAATTTCGGCTAGTTTTAACAGAATTTGTCTAACGATACAACTAAAAATAAGTTTACGGTACCAACTCGCCGAAACTTTAAAGTGCACAACAATTTATTGTCATTATCCCTTATTTTAAATTTCAAACTTTACATGACGAAAATGCCCTTGGTCCTAATATAGAAATCATATTATATTTTGTCTTTTAACAGTTTTATCTTTTTAGGAGTCTTTTTACATTGACTACATTTTTTTTAATTTTTTTTGTGATAAATAGATAAAATTAGATATTTTGTAATCTAAAATAATGTATTAGATAAATTTAATCAAATACAATATTATGAACTAATAGTAACTAACAAAAAAGAATTTTATTATATT
>JAYMSW010000220.1:0-26875 GCA_036897725.1 Erodium texanum
CTACCATCCTCCAGTTTTTGTTGGCAACTTCTTTTATGTGTTCACTCACAGTGGCATCTCTGTTATGGATGCGGAGAGTGAGGCTATTAGCTCCCTATCGCTCGACCGATCTCGTGAAAGTGTGTTCCTAGCAATGGGGGATGCTTTGTCTAAGGTGGTTCAAATTGGGGAGTGGGAATGGCAGGTGTGGAAGCTCGTGGAAAATCGAGAGTGGGTAAAGATGGACACAATTGACATGGGTGGAGGAAGCGCCAGAGCTATTACAGTTAAATTTCGTGAGCCTCTGGGTTGGCTTAAAAATGGGCAATTGTTGATTTTTTTGAATAGTCTTTCACCAAATGGGACTGATATAGCTTACCATCTCAACACAAGAGAATGCTACGAGTTTAGGACCGTCAAGGGCCATTATCCGTACCACATTGTTCAGTATTTCAGTAGCTTAGTGTCATGGGATTAAAAATTGTTCTGTAGTCATCAGAATTGCCAGTCTTTGGAATTATATTGGTGTAACTTAACTTTGTGATTTGATCTCCCAAGTATAGTTTGGTGAGTTCTACAATAAAGCCATAATAAGATTTTACAGTAAATTGATTTTGATTACATGCAATATAATTAGTTTGAGAAGTAATCTGTTAGATCTGTCGATTACTAAAAATGGTTACATTGTACTAAATCGAACAAGAAAAACGGTTAAATAAGACACGGCTACTCAGGTGCTTTTGCTGTGTTGAGAAACCTGTAACTCGGTCCATCAAATCGGACACAGTTATTCCGATGATGAGTATCGGCGTATCGTTCTGTGTTTTTGTTGTCATTGTTCCCTTTCTGTTTTCATCGTGTATTGGTTCTTCTTCTCCGTCCAGTGCTCTGCTCGGCGTTGCACCTCAAGGTACCCATCTCATTCATCAACCACTCTTGTTTGTTTTTGTTCGCGACCCACCATCGATTATTGTATTGGGTCGATGTCAATTTGGGTTTTTTGAATTATTTGTGCGTATTCAGATGAACAGTACTACAAGATTGAGGTTATCGAGTGCAGAGACGAGTCAAAGAATTTAACCAGAGCCCAGCTCAATGATGATTTCTGTGACTGCCCTGATGGCACTGATGAGCCTGGTACGGATTGTCTCCTCCATTATCATGGCACTGATGTTAATGTTTTAATGTCCATAACATTGTTGGATTCAGGAACATCGGCATGCCCGCGAGGGAAGTTTTATTGTCAAAATACAGGGCATGCTCCAATTTCACTGTTTTCTTCAAGAGTCAATGATGGCATATGTGGTAAGAATACTTCAATATTTGTGTTGCTTTCTAAATACAACATTTAAAAGCTTCGGTTTCATTGATCTAAAAGAGCAGATTGCTGTGATGGGAGTGATGAGTATGATGGTAAAGTCAAGTGTCCAAAAACATGTCGGAAGGCTGGAATGGTGGCCAGAACCAAATTGGAGAAAGAGATTGCAACATATCAAGAAGGTATCCCCATAAGGGAAAGGAAGATCGAAAGGGCAAAACGGGCATTTGTAGAAGATACAATGGCACTGCCAAGGCTCAAAATTGAAGAGAAGACACTTACAAAACTTGTCAAACGCCTTGAAGGTATAAAGCATGCATATGGACTGCTAATATTATGCTTGAGGTTATAGATTCTAAAGAATGATCACAACCGTTGATTTGCTAATCATTTGAGTCTAAATGTGTTGATTGTTGTTTCCTCGACCACCAACATAGTACACAAGGGGCGGATAGAGAATGCTGAGAGAAAAGAACGCTTACAAAAAGCAAAAAGTAATATAAATGAGAAAACAACAGAGGAAGAGGATGCAGAGAAGGGAACCTCAGAAGCTTCAGATGGGTACAAAGTTGAGTCTTCTGAGGAAGCTCCAAAAAATCAGGTTACATACATGCTATTTATCTGATAATTAGAAAGAAAATATCTACATTACTAGTTTTAATACCATGATTTGGGTTTCAGCATGAGAAAGAGAGTTCTGACAATGCTGAATTGTCAAGGGAGGAGTTGGGCCGCCTTGTTGCTTCCCGCTGGACTGGAGAAAAAGTAGATGATCAAGCCAAGAAAAGCGATACATCTGAAGCTAAACTTGAAGAAAACAACAAGGCATCAGAGAGTGTGCAGAGTGAGGGCAATAACGCTCAGGCTAAAGAACATGAAGAGGATATGAAAGATCAAGATGAGGATGAAGATAGCTCCAGTGTTCCAAATGATACAGGTTAGCAATGGTTCTTATTCTTTTTGTTGATCTAACGTCACGATCTTTTCTCCTGCATTTATTCTCTTGTCTTCAGACATGGCAATCTTGAGCAACCAATCTTGGTGGCTTAAAATACTGGAAAGTATTAGAGACATACTTGAGTCAGTTAACTTGTTCCCTGCTCCAGTCAATATATTAGGTAACAATTGAGGCTTACATATATGTTACTACTTCAACTATAAATTAGTGCATTGAGTTCAGCTATACTCATGACTTATGTTTCTCAGATGGAGATCGTATTCGAAAGGAGTATGATGATGCAAGTGCACGGTTGGTAGATGTAAAATCCAAAATACCGAGCTTGACAAAAAAATTAGAATGTGATTTTGGTAAGTCATTGCAAGAAAATAGCAACTACTTTTAAGCACATGATTAAGGTTAACTCAACTTGTTGAACATCTGATCATTGAATTCCAGGAGCTGAGAATGAGTTCTATTTACTCTATGATCGATGCTTTGAAACCAAGCAGAACTCGTAACTTCTCTAATTTCTTCTTATGCTTTATTGTTGGTACTGATATACTTATTTATTTCTCATGTTTTTTTTTTTGGTATTGCACTTGCTTCATTTTCAGGTATGTGTACAAGGTTTGCCCTTTTCAGCAAGCATCCCAGGAAGAAGGACACACTACAACCTGGCTGGGGTATGTGCCGATGATGTTTCTGACTCTTTATTTCTTGTTGAAATGTAGCTGCAACTTAGTTTATCATACTTCTCAGAGTTCACTCATCAAACAGAACTGGTTAATGATGGAAATGTTGTACTTATTGATCTGATTCGGATCAAAGCTTAGAACAAACAGTTGACTCTGATGCACATTCTAGCATTTGAGGTGAAATGTTTCAAGTCTTCGTTCCAATACTTACCTTTGTTTCTCATATATTATATGTAGGAGCTGGAATAAATTTGAGAACCAATACACTGAAATGCTGTTTTCAAATGGCGATTCGTGCTGGAACGGGCCTCCTAGAAGTTTGAAGGTATGTGAGATATTCTTCTCCTTTATTGTAATTGTAATAATACAAAATGGTTGAAGAAAATCTACTTAATTGTTTCAGGTCAAGCTAAGGTGTGGGCTGAAAACTGAATTGAGTGACATAAATGAACCAAGTCGTTGCGAGTATGACTCTCATTCTCTCTCACTCTCTGTATGTGTTTGTGTTAGGTGTCTGAGTTGTTTAGTGTTTGTGTGGCAGATATGCAGCATCAATGTCTACTCCTATGCTCTGTCGAGAGGACAAGCTTAAGGTGTTTTGTTCATTAACTCATGAACACCTTCTTTATCCTCATAAGTTAGATTGAAGCACTAATGTGATTTTGGCAGGAACTTGAGCGCGAATTGGATTCTCTGAAGGAAGATAAACCACAAGGCCATGATGAGCTCTGAAGAACAATCTGATATCAGTTGAAGCATCATTGCCAATTCTTAAGCTGCTTACAATCAAGTGAATCTCTGGATATCATTTTTGTTCTCTGATATAGATTCTGTTCTTGAGGCGCCATATCGGTTTCATTAAGTTACAACTATTATGTGGCTTACAAAACCTTTGCCAAGTGAAATATGTATCTTGTATGCTGCTATTTGAGGTGCATGAAGTGAGATTTTGGTGAAACACGAGGCTCGAGTCCCATGAAAATGCATCGAAACCATTGTTTCTTCGCCTTTTAGCATATGTGCCGAGCACAGCTGCATTGCATCGAAGTGATTGTTGCTGGCACAGGGCCTGAGGCATGTCCCATTGCCAGCTACTATTGAGACACTTTTTTTCTTGCCCTTTCTCTTGGATTAAGGATTTGCAGCTTGTTTTAAGGATTTACAGTTCAACGGTCTTGTTGGGAACTTAAACTAATGCCTGTTCAGATCTCTGTGTGCTAGAAATCAAATACACTTGAATTAAATATAGGTATGGTACAAGTTCAGTCAAAAGTCAAAATATTCACAAGGAATGTCGGATTTTTGGTGATGCCAATAGCATGCCCGTAATAATAATAGTTAATAATTGCAGAAAAGAGAGTGGACAGTAATGTGATGAAGAAAACTTTATATTTCTTGTTTGAATATATTCTCATTCCCACTCTTTGTTCTAAAGCTTTTTGGAAGAATTCCTTTCAATTTCATGACCACGAGTTTGGAGAAATTAATATTATTTTCAAATAAAATCAACTAGATAATATTTTATAAAATACTTGTGTTTGGTTTGGTTAAATCATTGAGTAAACAATGTAAAAGGACATAAAAAAAAACACTGCAAGGTCAAAACTCAAGTATTGAACAATAGAACTTAAATATAACGAGTTTTTACACGAGTTGCACAGAGATAGGAGTAACAGTTATAACCAAAACTATATTAAGTGAATGTAAAAAAAAACTATATTAAATGTGGTTATTTAAGTAAATTAAAGTAATTAATGAACACTCACGTTTAGAGTTGCTAAAATTTATTTATTAAGCTAAGCCCTTTTCTAGTGTCCGCCGCTAACTGCTTATAGTGTCGAGCAAGAAAAGGTTAACTAGTGGGGAACAAGAAACAGAATTGGGGAATAAGAAACAGAATAGGGTTTTAGGGAACCCTCTCTTTTCTATATATACCCATTCCAATAACGATTCCAAACAGACTTCACCTTCCTTCTCCATCTACAACTAGAAGAAAGAAAATCCAACAATGGAGAAGATCCTTGGTGGTGCAGCAGACAGGAGGCCCAAGACGAAGATCGTGTGCACTCTCGGACCTGCTTCGAGGTCTGTGGACATGATCGAGAAGCTCCTCCGGGCCGGCATGAACGTTGCTCGCTTCAACTTCTCGCACGGCACTCATGCCTACCACCAGGAGACTCTCGACAACCTCAGGATCGCCATGAACAACACCGGCATTCTTTGTGCCGTCATGCTTGACACTAAGGTACTGATTGTTCTTTTCCACCAAAGTTTCTTTTTGATTCATGGGTTGCTTGATTTTTTGAGATTTCGAATCTGGGTCTCTTTCAATTTTTGTTTTTGATTTCTCTGCATTATGTGATTCCCATTGTTCATGTGTACCTTGAAAAGCTTTAATCTTGTTTATACATTGGGTTTGGACAACATGATTTTATCTGTTCAATGGTCTCTTTAACCTAATATTTCGAATTCAATTAATTGATTCAAATTGAAGTTTTTAGGCAGCCCTTGTCTTGTTCTTGGAATCATGCCCCAAAGTATGTTTTGTGGTACTTCCATGATAGTAGAATGGTTGCATAAGAAAAGAGAGTTGTTGAAAATTGAACAATGTGTCATGATAGTTTATGTGGTGTTTCCTGACAAGGTTGATGTAAAATTCTCAGGGTCCTGAAATTAGAACTGGGTTTCTCAAGGATGGTAAGCCCATAGAGCTGACAACAGGGCAAGAAATCACCATATCCACTGACTATAGCATTGAAGGCGATGAGAACATGATTTCTATGAGCTACAAGAAGTTGGCTGAGGATGTGCAGCCACAAAGTGTTATATTGTGCGCTGATGGTAGCATAACACTCACTGTCCTGTCTTGTGACAAGGAATCTGGTTTGGTCCGTTGCCGTTGTGATAACACTGCAGTTTTGGGTGAGAAGAAGAATGTGAACCTTCCTGGGGTCATAGTTGATCTACCTACCTTGACCGAGAAGGACAGAGAAGATATCCTGGGGTGGGGTATCCCAAACAAGATTGACATGATTGCTCTCTCTTTTGTCTGCAAAGGGTCAGACCTTGTGGAAGTCAGGAAGCTACTAGGAGAGCATGCCAAGACTATCCTTCTCATGTCTAAGGTATGAACATTTGCAATCTTGGCTATGCCTTGGCTATTGAATTTGTTAGTGTGTGACTGCATTGCATTGACTTGTTTTGACCCCTATTTTTGTGTTTTCTTGGCAGGTTGAGAACCAAGAAGGGGTTTCTAACTTTGATGATATTCTTGCGAACTCTGATGCATTCATGGTGGCACGAGATGACCTGGGAATGGAAATTCCAATTGAAAAGATCTTTCTAGCCCAAAAAGCATGATCTTGAAGGCAAACATTCTAGGAAAGCCTGTAGTCACAGCAACTCAGATGCTCGAGTCCATGATCAAATCTCCAAGTCCCACTCGAGCTGAAGCAACTGATGTTGCCAATGCAGTTATCGATGGCACTGACTGTGTGATGCTTAGCGGGGAATCTGCTGCAGGAGCCTACCCTGAAATCGCTGTCAAAACCATGGCCAGGATCTGTGTAGAGGCTGAAGATTTCAACGATGACAAGCTATCAAAAAGGATGATGAAGACTGCACCACAGTCCATGAGTCCCTTGGAGAGCTTGGCTGCTTCAGCAGTGAAAACAGCCTATGGCATCAAAGCAGCTCTCATTTTGGTGTTGACCAAAGGAGGAAGCGCTGCAAAGCTGGTTGCCAAATACAGGCCCAGTGTGCCAATTCTGTCTGTGGTGGTTCCAGAGATCACTACAGATTCCTTCGAGTGGACTTGCAGTGATGAAAGTCCAGCAAGGCAGAGCCTTATCTACAGAGGTCTGGTGCCTCTTCTGAGCTCTGGGCTTATAAGATCTTCTTGTGCTGAGTCAACTGAAGAAGCAATACAGCTAGCTCTTGAGCAGGCCAAGGAAAAGAAGCTCTGCAAGTCTGGAGACTCTGTCGTGGTATTGCACCGCGTTGACACTGATTCTGTGATCAAGATCTTGACTGTTAAGTGATGGAATTGAGTGCAACAATTGAGTCTTTTTGTTTCTTAGTTTACTTTGAGGTCAGAACTATACTAGCATAGCTAGTACAATTTATCAGTTGAGTGTTAATGAGAGTTTTATAGTTGAAGCCTACTATGTTTCTCATAAGCTGAAGATTTCAAAAATGCTTGACACAAGATAACCAATCCCCAAAACTGGTCATATTTATAGGTATCAATGCTTACATTCAAATGTTGTCATTCTTGCATATATTGACAAGCTATACAAAAAGTACTGAACATCCAAAAAAAAGCAGAACAATGTTGCATAAATATACAACTCTTGAATCAGTCCTCATTGCCCGGCGGGGAAGCATGGTCTGATGTGTTTGGCAATGAAGGAGCAGAAGTAGAACTCCCAATCCCACCACTTGGCGACCGAGGCAGGGAAAGCAAATTGTCCAGAGGTGACGGCGTAGGAACCCAGTAACTCCTCCCAACATTGCTCCTAGCATTGCTAATCCGTCTCCTATCATTCCCATTCCTGAACCCACTTGTCTCAATCTTGTTATCATCACAAGGCATCTGAAACCTGCAGACCGGGCAAGAGCTATGAAGCTCTAGCCATGGAAGAATACACACGTTGTGAAACTTATGCTTGCAAGGGAGCTCCTTGGCCTCCCCACCCATCTCAAACTCCTCCAAACACACCGAGCATTGCAGATTCTCCTCTATGGTCACAGTAGGCATCGCCTCGATCGCTTCTTTCTGAGCCGGAGTGGTGCCATTTCGGGCAGGAATGTTCTCAGCCAAATGCTGCAAGAACAGATCCAAGCCCGGCCCCAACAAGTACTCTCCCAAGATGCTTGCTGCGTTCCTTGTAGGGCTCTGTGGTTGGTTCATGTGAAGGAACAAGGCCTCGTCGTTTATGGGGTTGACGACAATGACACTGTCGTGATGTTGTTGAGCATTTTCCATTTCGGAGGCCATTGTGGAGCGGAGGTCTTGGAGGAAGCGAAGGACAGAGGCCGATGAGTTTGACATTCTCCTCCGCAGAGGAGACTCGTTGTCTGTATCGGGCTGATGGTCATGGTCTTGGTCTTGGTCTTGTTGGGTTGTGAGACGGGCACGAGGAGGGGCTGTGACGTCGATGAGGCCGAGCAAGATGGCGGTCCAAAGGGAGCGTGCACGGTCGGAGCTCAAAGTGAGATCATTATTATTATGGGTTTCTTCATTGCTGCTCGTCTCCTCCATGAACCCACCCTCACATAATGGGCACTTGATCTCAGCTCCCATTACTGGGTTCACCATTTGAGAGCACATATAACACCAATATCTACTCGTCATAGCATCCCCCATCTCTCCTGTTCAAGAACCACAAACTTAGGATCATTGTTTATGTGACTCTCAATGAGGTACAATTTTAAAAGAGGGTTTCAATTCAAAAACTTTTTTTTTTCTCTCATCTTCTAAATCTTCCCAATGACCAATGCTCCATCCAACACCAAAATCAAGGCTAATGTGTATGTGACTCCATAAAATTAGTGTGCAAAACAAAATAAGACCTATCTCAATAGAATCACAGGAATTTGAACATTGTAAATGTTGACAAGATGTGCATATTAAGAAATAAACAAGCATGCAATCAAGCAAGAAAAGCTTGAAAATGAAGAATAATTGTACCTGTGTGGGATGGGAGAGGATGAGGATGAGGTTGATTGATGAGATAGTATATATGCAATCAAATGGGGGGAGAGAGAGAGAGAACAGAGATGATCAAAAATGGGCTCTCTTCCTCCTCTTTTATGCTTGAACATTTTCATTCTCAGCTTGCATCATTTTAGTTCAATTCCTCTTAGCCATTAATTTTTTGTACTACAAACTTAAATGAGCTAAAATTGGCTGGTGCTGTTTTATTGTTTTGTCATCTCCTCCAAATCCTTTTTCTCAGAGGTTTCAACTTTCAACCTTAATGTTGAAAACTTTATCTAAAAATATGTGTGTTCAAAATATAGGAATGAGCGGGCCTCTAGGCCCAAATATTTCGATTAAAGCCTTTGTCAGCCCAATAAAAAAAAGTCCGGTTCTGCCTTGGAAAGGTCTATAAAAGCTAAAACCCTAAACGAAGGAACTCAACTACTTGATCTTATCTGAGCAGAGTTGGATTCGGCGACGGGGCTGAGCCACCCTCCCTCTCCACAGGGCTGCTGGCGGCTCCTCCTCGCTCCTGCCGCTCCGGTTCTGCGGTGAAGACTGCCCGCGTCCACAGCCCATTTATGCGGCGATGAAGGCTTGGCGGGCTTGACCACCAAATCAAACCCATTAATTTATTTCTCTGCTTTGTTGGGTTTTTCCTTAGGTTTTGATCCATTGATGCAATCGTTTGTCATATTTAGGTTCATTCTTGTTAAACAAGCAACTATTTTTTGGTCTAAAGGAAAGATTTTTAAATTAGGTTATGGTATGTTTGCTGATTGTTTGGTTCAGCTTGATTGTTTTGTTTTGACTTCAGATTGTGTTTTGCTTCCTGCAATGTTTTGGTACATGTATGCATGCTTTAAGCTTACTTAGTGTTATATTTTTTTGCTTTAAGTTGCTCATTGATATAGCTATTCATGCTTTATTGCATTTCTAGCTTGTAATAGATATATACAGCTATTGGCAGGTGTGGTTGCTGGTGGCAGAGCATTCATGCAAGGAGAGATGGTTATAGTTAGGCAATCTGTGCCAATCTGAGGAAATGTATTGTTCCTTGTACTTGTTAATTTCTTATTTGTAACCAAAAATGGTGTTACAATCTGTTGTCAATCTCTGTTATCTCTTATATATCATTAGACAAACAAATCTTTGCTGTAAACTTGAACTTTCTGCTGCAATGAAGATGATGGCCAATTGTTGTTGTTCATGCCACTATAAATCTTGATGGCTCATTTTGTGCATCTCCCTATAAACACCAAGATTGTAACTTTAAACATTCTAGTCCAATGTCAAAGATTGTAACTGCTGTTTCTAATCCCAATCTAACTCTTTACCCATTGATGCTAATGAAGTACTGAAATATACAATGGTGCACAGGGCTTGGCGACTTGTAATGAATAGATTTTTATGAACATACCATCACCCATGTTATGTAGTGAAGCACTTTCTGGTGACAATTTAAAGAATAAAGATACAAGCTTCCCTTACATCATAATCCTTCAATCATTTCAGCCATGAGCTTGTTACATGGTAATGTCTGAGACGTGTCGGCAACACAAGATATACTGTCGACTTCCTATCAAGAACATACAGTAATTATTCACTCAACTGGCCACAGACCTTGCAGTTCTATAATAGTGGCTACTACCAAAGCAATAAAACTAAAACAAACCCAATACCCTCTTCACAAAAGAAAAAGACACAGAAGTCTAGGCCATTGATAAAAAGACCCTTTCATGACTTCACTATAATCATGGACTATATATACTACCAATACCAACCCATTGTGGCATGTATGGTAACAGCTAATAATTCATCAGAAAACTAGTAGCTTCCTAAGAAGCTTAATCTCTTGGTTAGTTAGATAGCCCAGTGCTTCAGTTCAGACAAACTAGAACTGTCTTCCACTGAAGGTCTGGCCAAAACCCCAGTTGGGAGGAGCAGCATTGTTGGACAGGACAGTGCGGCCATCGCTTGTTGTGACCTTAAAAGAAAGGGCTTGACCATTGAGGTAAGAGTTGCTCTGCCAGTTCTGTCCCCAGTTTCTTGACATTGCTTGCCATCCAGTCCTGGACCCTTTCACCGACACAGCAACAACATCTCCAGCCCCTCCAACATTGCTCACCAGCACAAGATTGAAATACGAGTGCCCGTTAATGGTGAACCTGATTCCACCACTCCTCCTGCAAGCAACCCTGCAAGAACATAGAAAATATCAATCATATTGTCCCTCATGAACTTGAAAAGATGTGAATTAAGCATAAGAGTAAATAAAGACCTTCTGTATTGGACAGGAACAATCCCTGCTTTGTACTGAGCTATGTGCTGAAAAACAGGTTGGGAGAGGTCAAAATGGTGCAGAGGATTGTTGCACCATCCTCCTGCATTGCTCGGGAGAGCATTGTTTGGTGGGCAGAAATTGGTTGCTGTAACGACGACAGATCCTGGAAGGCACCATCTTGCATCACTTACACATTTGATCTCAAAACAGGCTCCACAGCTCATCCCATTGTGGAACAGGGCTGTGCTCAATGCTGCTGTGTTTGTCCCATACCCTTGGCTGTGAAGATTTCCATACCCACAAGCTCCTCCTGAAGTACACAACCAATAAAAAGAAGAAGAAAGTAAGAACCATAACCATAACCATGATCAGATATTTTACAGCTAGTTTGGTTTAGTCCTTCCGTACCCATGGTTCCAGAGGCATCACCACCCCCATAGAAGGTTGCATGAGCATTGAACCATCCACCTCCATAGCCATGACTTGTCCTCAGGATGGTTAGAAAGACCACTAGACATATTCCAAGGAAACCCATTTCTTGCATAAAATGTTTTAGTACTCTTGAGATTGGGAAAGGGGAGTTAAGGATGGTGTTGGAGGATGAAGCTCTATATATAGAGATGTATGGAGGACTTTTTTAATATTTTGAATGACTTGAGATTAGGCAAGGATTAGATAAGGGAGTTATTGCTTAATATTGATTTTTTTAGAACAAGGATGAGTTATTTACCATCCCTTTTCACAAAGTTTAAGTGGTCACTTTAGTGCTAAAAAGACATCTTTTCTAAGAAAGATGGGAAGTGCAAGTTTGAGAAAGAAAAAAAGCATCCTTAGCAGACCCGACTCATTTTGCATTACGCTTTTACTGAAACATTGCATCATGGTTCTTTAAATTGTCTTGATTACTATATTTGGTGTGCTTTAAGTTCAATTTTGTTCATGTATTTTTACCATAGAAGGAAAAGAAAGAAAAGGGAAGGTAAAAGGATCATAAAGTTATCAGAAACATGTAAGAGATTGAAAAGAATTACAATCTTGATGCAGTGTGTCAAACTAAAGCAATAGAGCTAAATTGAAAAGAAGATCATACAAGGATTCCTCAAGAATCCTTACCACATGTCCAAAGGTCGCAGAAAGGTTCATCTGATAAATTGAAAGATATGTTTCAAGTTGGATTGCTGTAAGAAAAAGAAGGTCAGACAATGAAAGATTAAGAAAGTTACATCAACCATATTCGTAGAATCTTGGTTTGTGTAATGGATAAGCATAGATTTTGCTATGACGTCGAAACCATGAAAAAGTCTCATCCATGGAAATGCAATGGAATGTGTAAAGTAATGGAGTTTCTGGCATCCATATATGTTTATGCCTCTGTGGACACAATGATGAAATACAGATGAGGAATGGGTACTTTTTAATTGTTGAATTAGGCCACTTCATTACCGAATAACAGTTGAGCAGGCCAAGCCTAGCTTCTGTTTCATGATCAAAGCAATTGTGAGACTGAGAATACGAAAAGTGCAGATTATATATAGAATCAAATTCTTCTGCATCAATTCTATGCAGTATAGTATATATTATGTTCAAGGCTGGCGCGTATAGAGCATGATGCTATGCATGTGACAAACCGTCCAATGTTACAAAAGATATTACATATATTCATTAAGCTTATATTGTGAGGCATAGCTTTCTTAACCTTTTTTTTTCTTTTTTTTTCTTTGTTCTTTCTGTCGCTAATCTTAGCTGTGTCCAAATGATAGTCCTTTTGTGACGTCTTTCTTGATTTTAACATTTTAATCCAACCTTTTGATCTTTACAGCTTAACAATAGTACTATAATGGAAGACTTGGTACCTTAACTGATGTAAAAGATGTTACAAACATGATGAGTGAGCAAAAGTAAAAATTTCAGAATAAAAAGCACTTGTTCTTGCATGTTTCTTATCCTTGTTCCTTTAACAAGATCTTAAATATACCAAAGTCACTCTTCAAGAGCTTATTTTGTATTGTTATTTTTGGGATGTGTTGGGTAGTTACTCAAACTAAGAAATGTAAAAAAAAAAAATTGTAAGGATAAGAAGGAGTTAAAAGTAATACCAGCAATGAGGGTGTGTTCTCATGAAGTGCATTTCATTTGCAGAGTTGCTCTACTTTTTACTGTTTTTAACTCTTATCTTGTGATGGAGAAGATGAGCACTCCAACCATAAGAAAACACATACTTGAAAGTGATGTTGAGGAGAAAAGATTAAACAATCAAAGCATGCACATGATCGTTTATCCACTGATATAACAAAATGTAAACTATTTTAGAGAAAAGATTGTGATCAAGTAAGCAAATTTACCAACTTACTTCAACTAAATGCCTGTGGATTCTACACCAATAAAGACCGGCCACGTAAAGAGGTTTCTTCACCGGGAATTTATAAACTAACATATCCTTCAACACTAAACCTGTTATGAAGTAGTGATTGTCTTGATCTACTAGGTTGGCCTTAGTGGGTACAGAAGAAGTTGTTAAGGTTTTATGATTAGAAATTTCGAATTGAAATCTTGTGCTAGAGTGAAACTCAATTCTTAAGAAGGGAAGAGAACCAAAATCTTGATGCAAATCTACATCATTTCGATATAAGACTATGCATCAAACGTTGGATGAATTGTTAGCCTGTGGGGTCAAAGATCACCAAATTCTAAGTCTATGTTACAGTCCAACCTATCTTTTTAATCTGCAAGATGGTTATAAGAAAAGCTCATCTTTTCAATAGTGGAACTGGAATGTAACAACATGAGGTCCGAATGAAACTATGGCTCACTGACTTGCACCACCGGGTGGTTCCACTACTTTTACTAGAATACAATAAGAAAGAACAAAAGCAAGTGAAGGAGGCATGTGCACATGGGGGGGATCACATGGCCAGTTGTTAAGCCCAAGAAATGGAATAACAAGTCCTATGACATGATAGTGATTCTACACAAATTTGGTAATGGTAGACCATATTTATCCAAACCATACAAGTCAAAGAAATAATTGTAGCAACACAGTGATCCATGGAGTTCAAATTCAAAAATTGGGGCCACAAAAACAAATACTGGTGAATATGCTTATTGGCCCCTCAAACAATGAGTTGAGTTGAGGCCAACCTGCAGATCCATCTTGCTATTGCAAGGCAAGCAATAAGTTTGCAATATAGGGTAACCTTGGACAGGTTAGTGGGGTTAGACCAGCACTTCTACACTACATGTTTATAAAGTATAAGACCCTATCTGGTTCTCATGACCTGCAAGTGTAGGCTCTTTCAGCTCCTTGTGTGCCCACATGCTCCCACTACCCAACTCCTAATCCTACCATTAGGACATCACCAATTTAAGACAAGACTAAAGTATCCATGTCACTTAGTTTTGAACATTTCAGATCTTGACCACCATGTCACAAGCTCAAGCGCCTGATTGCTCAGACAAGCAAGCTTTGGCAACAATGTTTGCAGAATAACCTCAAAACCTGCAGATCCTCGATTATCCTAGTCAAGATCAGTATCAAGCTCTCTGTTTAAGGGCATTTGAATATAAATGCCTTGCATTATTTCTACAAGTTTAAAGAATGGCTTGCACTTAATCTGAGAAGTATGAACTTGAACAAGAAATGAAGAAAATATCTTTCAACAAAAGTTCATACAACAGCATCTGATATTCAGTACATGAACTGATTGTTCTGGTATACACTAACAAGTAAAATTACATATATGGCACAGTGGAAGTGGAACAGGACTACTTGATGGATAAACTCTGGCTGACTGGTGCCTCCTTGCTGGATGAACCTATACCACGGAACATCCTTGTACTGAAAAATTCTTTACTTGCTTTCCCTTTGGAAGTCCAGCGTTTCTTAAAATGATTCTTTATCGATGAACCCATAGGCAAGCTTCTCCTCAACCTGTCCTTCAAATTATTCGAGGTTTCAGCGTTACTGTGATGGTTTCCCTCAAAACCCATTCTTCTCCTTCTCACGGATCTTAGGGCCATTTGGAGAGGTTCTGAGACAAACGGAGAAGAATCTCCTTCCCTCACCATCTTCAAGCACAACGGGCAAGGAGGGTCATGAGTCTGGGTCTTTGGGGTCATCTGCTCCAAGCACTCCGCATGGAACACATGGCTGCAAGGTAACACCCCAGCAATGGGCATGTCACCGCCTCTCATCATTCTATGCGAACTCCAAGGCGACTTCTGCCACAATAACTTCTCACAAACTCCACACTTCTGATCACCCATGGTTCTGTGAGGTGATCTCAGACTCTCCACATCCAAGGGCTCTTCTATGTCGAGGCTTTCTCCATCAAATCCCATATCGAAACTACTAGCACTGCTCCACCTGAAGCCCTCTCTTCGAGAGCTTGCATTGGGATCTGGTGATCTGTCCAACTCTCGGAGCTCTGAGATGGTCTTGTGAAACCTGTGGTCCGTACTAGAACTGTTGTCTTGCCATAACAATGGTGAGATCCGGTCCTCGCTAGGTGTCAACCTTCCAAAACTGCTGGCATCAGTATCACCCAAGTCTGACACAGGATTGCGGAAAACTAGTGGATATACAGCTTTAGGCATGAAAGAGCGGTGGCCCGAGATATGGCGGCTAGACTTGCTAGTGGACTCCCAATGAGCAGACTCAGGAAGCGAGAATGGGGAAGCAAAACTGGGGGATGCTGCAGCTATATAGCGCCTCTGCAATAATAACACCAATATAAGCACAAATAATTTGTTGACTAGAACTGAGTTCAAAAGCAAATAGTCACCTCTGTTGAATGTGGAAACCGGGTCTCAGATCTTGACCCTGATAATTAGGAGTGTCAGTGATGAAATAGCATGATATAGAATTTAATAGCAACAATGCAAAAGCAACTGGTGATTTAGGACCATATTCAAACAGATAATCTATCAATATGTATATATATGCACAAGGGTCTTGTTTTAATTTTCCGAGGAAAGAGTCACCAATATACCATGCATCTCAATTTTCAATTTCATTATTGGCCTTAAGAAGTTCATTTTGGCAGTTTATCAAATCAAAGCATGTTTATATGCATCAATTATGTCTAAAACATGGCAAAAAAAAAAACACCCAAAAAAATAGCAATAGAAAAACTACTTCTGTATTGTTAGGCCAGTAAAAGTGTAATCTTTTCAATGCACCAATTATTTCGAAAGTGTACAAAAATACCCTTATTTTTTTCCATGAGGGTATTTTGATCATTTCATATTCAAAAGTTGACAGAATTGGGGTAAAATGAGACTATACTCTTAAGTGTACAACTTAAGGGGGTTGTCAAAAACTTTTAAAACTTGACGGTGGCTAGTTGAGAACGGTGCATACTTGGGGTAGCTGAGTGAGATTTTCCCTTAATGTCATCTACAACCGGTTGAGTATTTTACATTTAGAAATATCATTTACCTAGGGGATGTCAAGGAAACTAAAAGCAAGTGACAGCGGAAACAATTTTAATATTAACTAAATAAGGATAAAGAACTGCAAACTTCTAAAACTAAATGATAACATAACACAAAATATAAATCTCGCATCCATAGATGGCACGACCATTAAGAGGATAAAATCAAGTAGTGAATACCTCCCAAAGATGAGGTAGCGAACTTTCCATAATTAAATTTTTGCACCGGGGATGTCCACCGCGGTGCCTGGAAGTTATGTGCCGGGCTATCAGGATAAGAAAGCACACCATCAGACACAGAATGATGGTGATTGGCATATCTATCACTGCCTGCCCTACTTCTGCTTCCTTTACTGACAGAGGATACTGAAGAACTATGTGGAGGAGCACCATTAGAACTATGCCGTATCCCATCTGATTCTGATTGTAACCTGCAATCCCATATCCTTGATGGAGGAGGTGAGAAGCTAGAGTTTATCCGCCAATGTGGTTCCCCGGTCTCTATGGAATACTCTCTTCCTCCAGAAGGTGATTTGGCTCCATGTGGCCCACGGGCCACACAACAGAGTGCCCCCGTGTTAGCTATTTTATATTGGCTACAGAGTATATATCTCGGAGCCTAGTCAGAACCTTACATGTAACAAAGAACCTTTACATTACAAACTCACAAGCCAAGTAGAACAGAATAGCATCGGTAATGTTGAGCACTTGAGCCAACTCTATGGCTGCCAAACTTGATGGAACCAATAGAAGGGAGATATCAAACTCCTATATTGCAAGAAAATATACGCCAGACCTCTTATTCAGATCGTAGAGGTGGTTTAACAACTTCATGACCAGGTATCCTACTTTCAAAATGTTCAGCTCTGTATTATGCTGTTCAAAATTGAGTAGTTCACCTGCTAAATATGGAAGAAACGAAAAAGAATTATGCCTAATAGAATTCAAGAAAATAAAAGAAGAGAACATATTTGAAAGAAGCATTTAAAAAAAAAAAATGAAATGGCGTAAAAAGAAAGAGATGTAAGGATCCAATAATTATTACGAGTATGACATAGTACTTCCTTATTTGTTTTTATGTTTCTTCCATCCTCAAAATTTAGTATTCACTTTATTTTGGCCCTCTTCCTAATATACTCTAACTTGGATCCTTCCTAAGCTTCAAATCTCATGATAAGAAGTAAATGCGATGGAAATATAATTTTCACAAAAGAAGAAAAACTCATCAAAACATCAACCTTATTTACTCAGGATCTAAATCCAGACTACACAAAAAGCTAAATCTGTTTAAGCCCAAGGCATTTCAAACTTAGTCTAGAGGTCTAGAATCTGTCTACTCTGAGTCAGGGTATCAGGATATTTGCTCTCTAATCTTGAGTAGCAGATGCAACATGTTACATGTTTTTACCTCAACCTCTGATCACATATTTCCTCTTCCCATAACTATTTTAGTGGGCAAACCGGCAAACAAGGCATAATTATATCATCTCTAACCTCCAGGAATCGCTAAAACCAATAAATGTTTTATGTCAATTACACATTATATGTGCCTCAAGATTGTCTGAAGTTTTCTTAACTTCTCTCCTTTTGTTCTGATTTAACTAGGTACTGACTTCTAATTAAGCCTCAAATATTTGATATACAAAATTCCATAGGAGTATGAATATAATCTTGACCTGACAAGGAACATAATTAGCCAGACGAGAAAAAGTGGGGACTCCAAAATTACAATTACCTTTGAGTGTTCAAAACAGAAAAAAGAAAGCTAAGCATCCATTATATTCACCTAAATTTGCAGTATCTAATGATTGGCAGTTGATTTTGGAAATTCAGTTCACCTCCAAAGTTTTCCAGTCTTCATCACAGAACAAAACAAAAACTAGGTTGAACATATTCTTTTTCGAACCTAAATATGCTGGGCACAGAGAAGAATAGACGAAATGCTGTGGAAGTGTGCACTTTACTGGTAGCTACAGAATTAGCGAAAAGAAGGCTGAAAGACCTTATGAAAAACCATACTTCATAGCTCAGCCCAGTTTATGGACCATGCACCCCCCAAATTGTAATAAGCATGCCAAAAAGAAAGGTTAACATACTTTTCCCAAGGCCTCATAGATATCAGCATCATCGTCATGGGGGCATAAAAGGGTGGATTATGATGCATAGCACATCATCATGAAATTTTCCCACCATAAACAAATTGACAAAGGTAAGTAGATAACAACAGAAAAGGGATCTTCAAGGTTTTTCTGTTTCTTCCTCTTAAAACATCAAAATCAAAGCATACGCACCAGCACGCCATAGAGCTGAAAAATCAACCTCAACCAACAAAGCAACAAATACCCAGAAAAGCCCACACCCGGCAGAAATCAACAATCATAGAAAACAACCCATAAGAGAAAATCAACAAAGAAATGAAGAATTTGCACAAGAGACAAAAAAAAAAACAGAAACAACCCAGCATAGGAAAAACCGAAAGCAATCATCAAGCTCTAACCCAAAGAAGAACTATATCCGATTAGGCAAAGAAACACGAGCTGAAGAGAATAATGAAGCCAGAAAAAATACCTTTTTTAGGGTTGGTGAGAGAAAGGAAATGGTGGATGGGAATGAAACCCTAGCAAAAACGAGGACGGTGGTGGTGGGATCTTTGCTATTTTGGATGTGAAGAAAAAGTAATGTGCTTTGGGGAAGAAAATGTTGTGATGAGTGTGGGACAAAGAAGGATAGAGACAGGTAAAGAAAAGACAGTGAAATGTATGAATTCTGATAACGATTTGAGCATTTTGGGTGGGAACTAAAGTGAAGGTGGGACTTTTATCTATATATTTTACAAATCATTAAATATTTTGACAACTCGTATGAGAATGAATTGTAGATATTAAAATAATGGACAATAATTGTACCATTCATTGGGTGCTTCATTCTGACAAGGCAGTGCTCGTGTGTGTACAATATTGTTTTAATTTTTGGATTTGCCACTGAAATGTTCATGATTTATGTTTCGTTGGATACAGTACTTTTCTGAAGATATAATTGCAAGAGTACTTGATATTTTACGGGTGAAGCTTTCACTTATTTCATAACATTAATGACAAATTGAACCAGTTTTCACAACACACTTATCAGAGTTTTAATCTGATGTATTTTAGGTTAGGTTAAAAGTTATGTTATTATTTGAGTCTAATGCGATAATTGTAGTATATGTAGTTCAAGAATTGTTAAAAACAAGCATTCAAATAATCCAAAAATGTTATGATCATGTGTTGACTTCTTAACTGATACTTTATTATAGTACTAATCCATGTGAAGCTGGCACATGACTTGCTATTTGATCCACAATTAGCGCCTAATTACTTAATGAAGTCAACAATATGATCACCTGTATTCATCAATCTTGAAGCCACAGTGATAATTTCGATCAAAGACTGAGTTGAGAAATGGCAGGTGAAGCTTTTGTTAGTGTTGCTTCTAAAGAATTGATCAAGAAGTTATTGACCTCACTTGGCAATGATGAGATCACTCTTCTGTTGGGTTGCAAGGAAGATCTCAAGCAACTTGCAGCAAAGCTAACCAAGATCCACCCACTTCTGCACAATCCATGGATCCACCGGCTCATCACATCTGGATCCGTGGATCCATGGCTGAAAAGGCTCGAGGCTGTGCTGTACGGTGCCGATGATGTCCTGGACAAGTTTGCATTTGAGTCTCTGCGCCGCAAGGTGCACAATCTCTTCTTGATGTCTAATCCTTTTGCTTTTCGATTCAAGATGGCTCGTGAAGTCAAGAATGTCAACATGTCATTAGACGAGCTCATTCAAGAAGCAAAAGACTTTTATGATCTTAAGCCAAGTACTAATCTTGATGATGTGTTTTCTACCTTAGAGTTGACTTTTAACAATCTTGAGTCGGCAGCCTTGAAACAATGTCTTGTGTATAGTTCGATTTATCCTAAAGGTTCTTTGATGGAGAAAGAGAACTTGATCCAGCTCTGGATGGCTCAAGGCTTTCTTGAATCATCAAAAGGGAAAGACTCAGAGAAAGAAGATATTGGTAATGCATATTTCCAAGCATTGCTAGAGACCTCATTTTTTCAAGACATGGAGAGGGATGTGCTAGGGAATGTCACTCATTGCAAGATGAATGATCTAGTTCATGATCTTGCGCAATCTGTTTCGCGGCCCGAGATCTTGATTGTGGATGAAAACTACAAGAATGAAGATGGCGTTTGTGAAATTCGCCATCTATCGTTGAGAACCCTTTTCTGCAAGATTGATGTGCCAGACTTGTTGCTCAAGTTCAAGTGTTTACGTACTCTAAATCTAAGCGGGTCTGGTATCGGATCTTTGCCTGAACCGGTTGGCGAGCTGATACATTTGAGGTATCTTGACATCTCTGACACCAAAGTCCAAGAATTGCCTCAATTCATCACCAAGCTCTACCATTTAGAGACTTTGAAAGTCCTGAACTGTGAATGGCTCCACACTTTTCCAATAGGAATGAGAAAGTTGATTAACCTGAGGCACATCTACTTTAGTCCGAACCCATTATCTCAGCCTTTTGAGGTAGGACACTTGACTCACCTTCAGACACTTTCTTCCTTTCTTGTGGGTCAAGAAAAGGGTTTCCAGATCGAAGAATTGGGACCACTGAATCAATTGAGAGGCACGTTAAGTATCTGCAATCTTGAGAATGTGACACAGGTTGAAGAAGCAAAGAAAGCAAACCTGGTGGGAAAAACCAGGATACAAAAGCTGGGTTTGGAATGGAAATTATGGAGAAACGATGGAGAAGTGCACCTAAGTAAAGACGGGCAGGTCCTAGAGTGTCTTCGACCTCCTTCATCATTGAAAAGCTTAACAATCTCTTGCTTCGAAGGCTGGACATTCCCTTCGTGGGTCTTGCTTCTTGAAAACTTGGTGGAAATTGAACTGAGGGACTCTGTCAGATGTGAAAGATTACCTGCACTTGGGGATCTTCCTTGTCTTAGGGTTCTAAGAATAATTGGAATGCTGAGAGTGAAATGTATAGGAAGTGAGTTCTATGGTTCATCTTCTTCGCCATTCCCATCGTTGAAAGAATTGGCTGTGGGGTCTATGTCAGGCCTCAAGGATTGGAAGGAAGCATCAAATGCAGCATTTTCTTGCCTTGAGAAGCTGAAGATCAAGGGATGTCTCAACCTTGGCACTGCCCCAACCCATTTCCCTAATTTGAAGGAACTAGAACTTGAAGGAATCATCTCGAGCAACCCGATCCACCAGATATGCAGCAAGCTAAGGACTCTCGTCTCGGTCTCTATAGAGAGAGTGTTTGAGCTCAATGATTTGCCAAATGGGGTTTTGCAGAACAACAAGAACCTGGCCTATCTCAGCATACAATCTTGTGACCAACTAATGTGTTTGGGGCATGATTGGAGCACTCCAATTCTGACAGTTGACATATCTACTTGTCCAAGACTTTGTTGCATACAAGGTTTAAGTGTTCTTGAGAGCTTGTCCATACGATTCTGCATGAACTTAACTGCTCTTCCAATCATGGAGGGTCTCAGCCTCAGATCCTTTAGGGAATTGCAGATTGTTGGTTGCAACAGATTGACAAATCTACCGAGTGGGATACAATCATGCGCCTCTATCGAGTCCTTGTCTATATACATGTGTCCAAGCCTCACCATGTCATCTGATGTTGATCATGTCAATGTCAAAGACTTAACTTCTTTGCAATCTTTATCAATCCATGGCTGCAACAAAATGACTAGCTTGCCTGAGGGCTTGGAGTGCCTGACAAAATTGAAGACGCTGAGCATTGGCGAGTTTTCACAGGAGCTAGAGGAATTTCCAATCCTGAGCTCTGTCCAACCAGTTACGTCCCTCGAGAAGTTAACATTATATGGCTGGCCTAGGCTCAAAAATCTTCCAAACGAGCTGCAAAACTTGACTTGCATCCAAGAACTGCACATATATGACTTCAATGGAATCGAAGCATTGCCGGATTGTTTAGGGAGTCTTGAGAATCTTCAAGCACTGCAAATAAGGGGTTGCAATGAGCTTAAGCATCTGCCTTCTGTGGAATCAATGCGGCGCCTTAGGAAATTGAAGAAGCTCACTGTCTGGCATTGTTCTCATATGATGGAAAGATGTGCTAAGGATAGAGGCGCGGAGTGGTACAAGATTTCTCATATTCCTCAAATTGACATATCATGATTGCAAACCAGCAAAGCACCAATATGCACTCATGCTCTGCTACCTATGTTATGATAGACTATGTCTGTGTTCTTTGTTTCTCATTAGAACTTTTTTTTTTTATCAGAACTCATTAGAACTTGTTATGGTGTCTTCGTCATTATTGATCCATACATATGTATATAATCAGTACCATTTCAAAATTTTGATGAACTCTGAGCTCCAAATGTGACTCTATTGGACAACTTTACCAGACAACCACAAAGTAATACCGTATAACATACTCTTAGTTAATTTGAAAAGACTCAGTCAGTGGCTTCTACTTCAACTCCAGACAGTTCCATTTTCTGGATCACGACATAAATGATAGTTCCGGTGAGTTGGGAACAGTCATTGAAAGTTATCATCTAACGTTAACCACCCGACCAAGTCAATTATGGCTCTGATCATGTTCAGATCCTTCAATAGTCACTGTCATGAGAATTTTCATATTAGAAGACTTGCGTGTCAACTGAAAATCCAGAAACAAAAACAAACAAATCTGTAAGTATCATTATCCCCCCAAATTGCTCTACTCTACTCCTTGAGATGTCCTTCCCTGTGGGTTTCAGACTGCTATAAAAATAGCAATCAAAACCGCAATCACATAGCATAACTATAGAGAGGACCAAAAATGGCATCCTTGCAGCTTATACTTGAAACCTCTGTTATGTTATTCATCTTAACCGCTATCCCATCTCTTTCTTGTCCTCCATATCAAAGACAAGCCCTCCTCCAATTCAAATCCTTGGTTCTTGCAAGCTCATCATCCCATAACAATTCCAATTCCACTGAGTCCTTGCTTGCCTTTGCTTCCTTCGATTCCTGGGACGAGGCCACTTCTCCTGATTGTTGTCAATGGGATCGCGTTACTTGCCCCTCCTATTCGCGACATGTCACTTCCCTTGCCCTGGCTGGTCTCTACTACGAGCAACCCAGTGTCTTTATTCTGAAGTCTGATGTCCTGGCACCACTTTTCCACATACAATCCCTCACCTTACTAGACGTCTCATACAACTCCATGCGAGGCATGTTTCCTAGAGACGGGCTTGCCAACTTAACCAAACTTGTTCATCTAGATACTTCCCTAAATCATTTCAATGCCTCCACCTTTCCTCCTCAACTGTTCAGATTGAGGCACTTGGAGTACCTTGATATAAGTTTCAGCTCCATTGAAGGCGAGTTAGCCACAGACATAGGCAACCTCACCAATCTCAAGGTCCTGAAGCTGACTGGGAATCATATGCAAGGACAGATCCCACAAGAGATAGGGAACCTCACTTCCTTATCAGAGCTATCATTGTATGGCAACAAGTTTCATGGTCCAATTCCGTCTTCACTATCTTGTTTAAGGAACTTGTCTGTACTGAATCTAGGACTCAACGGTTTGTCTGGTGACATACCAGTGGAGCTTGGGAATTTGACGCGCCTTTCAGCTCTGATGCTCAGTGACAACCTCTTAACAGGCGAGATCCCATCATCGATCAGAAAGCTGGTCAAGCTCCAATTATTTGAGCTACACAACAATTTTCTCCACGGTGACATCCCGAGCTGGTTGTTCCATCTCAAGGAGATGAAGGATCTATCGCTAGGCGAAAACAATCTTACATGGGACAACGAGGCAGTGATAGTCCCAAAATGCAAGCTTTCTTCGTTATCTTTGGCATACTGCAATGTCTCAGCGAGTTTTCCCGCTTGGCTTCCCAACCAAACCGATCTTTCCTTGTTGGACTTAAGTGGGAACCATCTCCAAGGAAAGTTTCCTAAGTGGTTAGTTGAACTTCCTCTTACAAGTCTCATTTTATCCGATAACAAGCTCTCTGGCACTCTGCCTCCTCGCTTGTTCCAATCTAAGCAGTTGGCCCTCCTCGATCTCTCCAAGAACAACTTCTCGGGTCAAGTACCTGATACCATTGGTGAAGCGACTTCATTAGTATCTCTTACGTTGTCTGACAACAAGCTTACCGGGATGCTTCCCAGATCCATGGTCAATCTTGAAGGGCTATACTCACTAGACTTGTCAGGGAATCGTTTCACAGGCAAGTTTCCAGACTTCAGTTTAGAATCAGGCATTACTTTTCTCTATATTTCCTCAAATAAGTTCTCTGGTGAGGTCCCTACGAGTTTGGGGAAGGACTTGATGATCCTAGGAGCAGGCCAAAATGAGTTCACAGGTCATTTACCTCAGAAGCTTGCAAATTTGAGTGGCCTGATTCATCTTGATCTCCATGACAACCATATCACTGGGAAGATTCCACCACTCTTCTCCCAAATGCATGTCCTTCAAATTCTGAATCTCAGGAACAATTCTCTTGAAGGGTACATTCCGGATGATTTGTCCAGCACTCAAAATCTCCGGATCCTAGATTTGTCCCACAACAACCTTGGTGGTAAAATTCCTGATGGTTTAGGGGACATTGTTGGAATGACAGACAAAGTTGATCCATCTTCAAGTAGTTACGGTACGCTCACAAACTTCCCAGCTGACACTACCGATTTTAATGTCTTCCCTGGCCTTGAGATAAACTGGAAAAAGTCGCAGCAGGACTTGTTAAGCAATAGCCTCAAGTTCTATTGTTTTATGGACCTGTCCAAGAATCGACTGGTAGGGGAGATTCCTGTCACGTTTGGCCATCTCACAAGTTTGAAGTCGCTGAATTTGTCCCACAACAATCTCTCAGGCCTAATCCCGATGAGCATAGGCGGGCTGGAGAACATAGAGAGCCTAGATCTGTCCCACAACAGCATTTCAGGTGAAATCCCACCAGCATTTGCAAAGCTGCTGCAGCTGAATGTGTTGGACCTCAGCAACAACAAACTTGCAGGTCCAATACCAGATGGTCCTCAGATGGACAGGCTCAACGATCCAAACTATTATGCCAACAACAGCGGGTTGTGTGGGATGCAGATTCAGGTACCGTGCAACGAAGTGTCAGTTTCTCCGGAGAATGAGCCACAGAAAGGTGAAAGCAAGGAAAGTTTGTTCTCGTGGGAATTTGCAGGTTTAGGGTTCCCTGTTGGGTTCTTCACTGTACTTCTGTTTATGTTTGGCATCGGATTCTTCCAGTCTAAACCAAGACGCCGATAAAGATATGTATTTTTATTTTATTGAAAATACTAAAATAAATCTAAAGCAGAACGTTAGATTCAAGATTGAGCAGAAGTAGCTTTCAGGCCAATCCACACACATACAGGTGGAGACTAAAGCCTGGACACATGGGAAAGCAATGACCACCACAACTACCGGAGAGCCATCTTTTCAATGACTTTGAGAGCGCATAGCTTCACAAAAAGGATGCCAAAGGAAGACGCAAACACGAAATAGACTCAACCTTTCCAACAAGAACTCACATTCCGCTTCCTTCCTACCAAAAAACTTCATTTTCTCTGTGGCCCAGAGATCAAAACAAGAGGTACCCACCACCTCAAATCAATCCATGGTGGTCCTCCTCTCTCACTACCTTACACAACACTAAGGTCCGTGGAGGCTTCACCTGGTTTCCTCTTGTCCACACTCTGAAATTCTTGAAACTTCTATTTGCATCTTTCTTAAAGTTAAAGTGACATCAATCCTCAGTGAGGTTTGGATACAAGCATGAAACACAACACAATCTTATACTTTGTCCTTGCAATCTCATGCATCAACAAAAAGGAAAACAAAAACTGCCCATTGAATTATAAAGAGGGCTCGTCTCCCATCGATAAATGGAACAACGAGCTAGATTACAATCAAAAGAGGGCTTAAGCTTAGCTCCAATGTCAAAAAAACAAAACAACTCAGCTCTTCACAGAAGTAAGTAACCTGGGATAATACAGGCCAGGCCAGGACCCAAAAAATAAATCCTACAGCCTGTAACTCTGTGGGGATTGATTGCACATACAAGTAAGATTTATCCTTTTACTAGTTACATTCTTAATATTTATAGAGATTTTACATTTAGGAAGGAAGATCATTAGGAGGAAATGTACATAATTGAAAGGCAGGCTAGAGAGTGGATGGGTATATATAAAAAAAACACTGACCAAGGATTCCTCATCATCATCTTCCAGCTGTGACCAAGGACTCCTCCTTGGTATCTTCTGTAGACATTGACACTTCAGATGGCCGTGGAAGAAGCAGATCAGAATTTGAATTAAATGGTGCTGCTCCTGCTAACACCACCTCCTCCGGTGCAGGCTCTGGCTGAGCTGGTTTGGGTGTGTAGGTAAAGGATAGATCCTTGTTAGCAGCAAGAGCCAGTAGCTCTTTCTCTTCCAGGCCTTTTGCTGGCCCAAGGCTGCACCGAGCTGGTGTGTGCTTAGCCA